>JACCGJ010009967.1:0-17629 GCA_013407085.1 Atriophallophorus winterbourni
CAGCGTTTTTGAGTGTAAGAGTGAAATGAAATTGCGCGAAGATCAGAAGTGGAAACAGAGAATACGAAGGTAGAAAGAAATGCGCCTGCATGATACCGTGAGGAATTGTGATCAAATGGGAGACTAAACCATTCACGACAGTATTTTGCATACGGCCGTCAAAATAGGAGGAAATCTAGTGTAGTATGTTCAGATGGACATCACAGTCAGTAATTTTTATGAAAAAATCTCCTAACAGCCTTGTTGAAAACTTCGGTGTAATCAAATGAACAAACTTTCACGGCTTTTGATTTAGAATCAAGTGAACGGGCTACGTGGTTTATTAGCGTAGCAACTGCGCCAACCGTCGAACAATTCTTCCGGTGTACGAACTGATAAGAATCTTCTACCTGACTGCTCAAAACGATTAAAAATAGCTGATGTAATGGAAAATATTCGTGACCAATCGGTGAATCATATTCTGAAAAAATAAAGTTTTTAATAAATCGGTGAGTAGAGTTTATTGGTAACGTTTCGCTTTTGACTCAAAAGCTTCGTCAGAACAAGGGTGTCAGAACGAACAGAGATCAAGCTTAAATTTCATTCACCTGACTAATCCTAAGCTGGTTAAGAACTGCGCAGTTCATGGTGGGTGGTGCCATGCAGTTCTGGTGAATATCAATCACTAATTAGAGATTCAGCACTAGCTAAACACGTGCTGGACACATGTCACAGCGTTGATATTGATAGCGTAGAATTGATACATACAGGGAACGACTTCACGTTGAGGCGGTTGAGATAACAAAGGCTGGTAAGAATGCAGTCAATAAGGTGGATGAAGCTGATATATCCATAATCTGGCGTCCCGGTTCTGCAGCGGATAAGCATTAACGTGCTCGATTACGCAATCGAGCTACTCTGTCAGCAGATGGCATTCACACCCGCCACGACCAAAACAATTGAGGGATTATACGGTATATAGGGGTGGTGGTGCGTAAGTGGATATTTGATCTTAACAAGCGCAGCACCCATTATGTAGTGTGCAGTTCTTAACTAACTTAGGTTTTGGTCAGGTGAATGGAATTTAAGCTTGATCTCTGCTCGTACGGACACCCTTGGTCTGACGAAGCTACTGAGTCAGAAGCGAAACGTTACCAACAAACTGCTCTCACCGATTCATTACAAACTTTCTTTTTTCAAGATTAAAATTTGGATGGGAACGAACAGCTTTTGAGGGAGAGAATATAATTAAATCGAACAATATGAGAAATATCCAGTTTATTCAGCGACCTCCACCAGAACGCAAAACATACTGACGTTTGTTCCTATTAGTATGATGAAACAGTAACATACAGATTCCTGGTATCGAAACAAGCTCAAATATAATTGAGATTAAGAGATGGAATGTTTTTTCCCATATTTAGAATTCACGTTTGAATTTATTAAATCTCAATTAAATGAGTAAACATTATTTTGCACCAATTGCAAATAAAAACCAAACAATTTGTTCTCGCAATATAATTAATTCACAACTTAGCGAACTTAGCCTGCTTCATTTAATTATGATTTAGGAATTGAATAAAATCGCAACAAAATTTTATTCATCAGTGAATCTCCGGTGATAATAATTTTATATTAACGATTTAATCTAATTTAACTATGCAAAATTACTCCCAATATGATAATTTATTGCGCAGTTCATGAGAATACTCTTAATACTTTTAAGAGGGAGGGTTAATTCCTACCCTTGAGGGGAAATTCTGCTCATTCGAATGATTGACGCTGCATGTTTATAGAATTATCAGAAAAATTATTTTGTGTCTATAATGTGGTGCATTCAGATTACCTGATGAGATTTAGAATATAAAATTGCTCAAAGTCGTCACATTGAATAAGAAGAAGAGAGCTTTATTTGTTTGAACAACTTTCCATCAAATAATATTAATTTGTCCACACGAATTTCTAAGCAACCAGCAGAAGATAAACTTTATAGTTTTTATGAAAAGCTTTAGATTGCCTGTCAAATGTTCATATCCGAAGCAGCTTCTGTTTCGTCTAGCAGCAACATCTAACGGTGCGATGGAAATTGACCGAATTTCAGCAGGCCAGATATTTTCCAATCGTGCAACTTCAATATGCAATAGAATGTTTTCCAACTAGAGCAGCAAAATATAGAAAGGCATTGCATTTAACGCGCGTGCGACAGGAAGAATAAACTTGACTTGCATAGAAACATGTTAAAAATTTCACAAAAAGGGTTACTTGCTGATCGAAAAAATGTGTGTAGAAAAAGTAATTTTAAGTAAACCTGATTTGAAGGCAGTGCAAAAAATTATAAAGTAATCTCAAAGTACATTATTAGAAAAGCGATTAATTATTTCCATATAACAAAATTAAAGAACTTGTAAAATTTTCAGTCAAAAATCTTCCTAATTGAAGGCTCTTCAAATCATAAGTTTAGATAGTTATCATGAAATAAAATTAATCGGCCAATTATCAATTTCAAGGTCAACTCGAAAGTTTGCATCTTCGTTAATTTTGAGGATATCTGAGCCATTCAAATATTACTGAAGAAATTAGTAGTTGGTAGTTGGTAGTTGGTAGTGAGCAACACATTACTTCGGTCATCCATAAGCGTCTTAAGGGCTTAACCAGTAATCATTATGTGATTCTGTGTTTGAACAACGTGGCTCCTTGTGCTAACCCAATGTAACAGTGGCATTCAATTACTACTTTGTGTACCACTTATCCATTGCTTCAAGGCTCATAGAACCTGATCTTACTGTCTCCACCTGATGACGGCAAACTGCCAGAACCCGGTAGTGGTGTGTATGTGCGGGAGATGTGAGCAACCCATTGCTTTACTAGATAACAGATTATTATTCAAATTAGATAAGGATTTTGAACATGCATGTGACTCGTAAAAGTGATAAATTAGATCATGCATAACCGACTGTGTGAATGTTTATCAAATTCGAGGCTTTATTGCCTGCTTTGCTTTTCTTGCCCTACGTATTTGAAACGATTTGCAAGTCAAGCAAAAACTGTTTTTTGGCGAAATATCCGTGAAAAATGTGTCTGTTCACTGCGATCAAAATGAGGACAACAATATATTACTGTGTACAGGATACGTTCGGGAAAAGTTTTGAAACGATAGTTAAGTTATGCTCTCCACCGTCTGCAACAATGCAGGGAGTTATTCAGTGTCAAATCCGAACCTGCTCTCCTCAAAACCATCGATAGATGAAACTTAGATTACAATTTATCTTCAACAAAATAAAAGAATATAAATCTACTGTGAAGCGAACTAGATTGTCAACTGCATTTGTGAGTTGTTTCCTAAGATTCACGATGTTATAAGACTGTTTATTTCAAAGGATGATGGGGTGTGCAATAGCTTGTCCAATTGCTCTATGATTGATCTTATTGCGTTATGACAGCTATCCTCGATAAAACTAAGAGGTTCATCACGAATGAGACTCGACAATCCTGGGCCATTTTTATCGATGCGTATGTAGAGACATCGGTTACAGCAGCTACAGTTATCAACCAGAAACGTGAATTCTCAAATTCTGCCTTTATCCTTATTCTCAAAAGCAGAAACAAGTAACGACATACGCAGCGCCAGGTGTTTTCCCCAGAAATATGCAGACTGTTCTAGACTCGGATGCAACATCTTTACTTACTGCCTCAAAGGGATCAAAGACGGAATAGCAACAAACTATGAATTCTGCATGATCTAATATCAGACGATCTTATTATGATGTGGAAAGCTAACACGATGATTACCAAGTTTGGGACTGCATGGGAAATAAACTTGCGTATTGTGGATTTCAGAATGGTGAAAATCCAGCGAACATTTCACTGGAAGTCTCTAACAGTAAACCATCGGATGCATCGGGTTGTTTAAATGTGAGCAATATTAATGCGAAGAGTTTCAGTAACAAAATGTTTTACCTTTTCTAGTGAGAGCAGGGAAGGACATCAAGCAATCGAGCGTTGATTCAAATATGAATTTCATTGGAGCGCAATGCAGACTTATTAGTCTCGCCTGTATATAATAATAATAATAGATGAGATTAAGTGGTAGCTATAGTACAACTGCGCTATATTTTAGAAACATCACTCTGCCACTGTGTTGGTTCGTCTCTAGCGGATTGCCTCAAGAGTGTATTAAGTAAACTTTAACGACCACAGCTTAGTTTGCAGTATCAGTTATCCAATATCATAACCACGAACAGTTAATAACTGTCTGTTAACATCTGGTTGAGCCGGTAGAATTAGAGTAAGTCAGACTTACAGCAAATAAAATTGCTTCTGTGGTGGCACGAACGTAGTTGACTCTGTCGATCGTATCCAACTGGAAGACCTCAACTCACGCGCTAAAATAATTAAACGTATTTGTGAATATTGTCCGATAAATCAAAATATGATGAAATAAAGCGAGCTTATTTAATCAAGAATTAAGTTCACATCGCGTACTAGAAAGAAACATGTCTAGTATCTTGGCGTCACCATTTCCAACAACTTTAATTGGACTTATCATATCTATCCTCTAGGCTTTCTTTTTCTGCTCATCGATCTAAATCTCTTAGAGTTGAAAATAATTCATATTTCTCAATTTTTTCTTCTCTTGTATGTTACTTCATATAGTACAATTTACCGGCTATAGTTTCAACGCATTTTCCAAAAGACTTTTTTGATCAAACGTTGTATCGGGATCGTGAAACAACATTGTCAATCATTTACTCGACTAATCAATATCATCCTCAAATCTATTTTTCCCCCACTGCCTGACAATTTCCTCAACATTCATGCTCACTCAATTTCTCGATCATAGATTACATCATACTAACTTCCGGAATGTTTTCATATCCATATCCTTTGTTCCATTTGAATAAAAATACCTTTTTTCAAAATGAATATCTTTTTATACGGCTAAATTTATTTTTCCCTGATATATTATATACAATTTTTGCCAACATTTTGCTGTAGAATTTGGGTAGAATTTGTTTTGTTCCATAAACATTAGTCCTTACGTCAATTAAGAAGAATATGCAAATGGATTTATTTGTTTAAATGCGTTTTCAGCGAACACGATCAATGTAACCGAGGAATTTCTAAAATGCAATCAAGGAATAGTAGATAAACGGTAGAGATATATGAAAACTATTGAACTGTCAGTCACATTCTCAAATCCCAAACAACTACTAGTGATATTGAGCGTTTTGTTGGAAATGCACGAACTTTCGGTCCGAACGAATTTTTTCATATAATCCTGTTTCACTGTTCATTTGATTTTCTACGACAGGCGCAGCAACATATCCATTGTTAAAATTGTAAGAACGTGCATAGAATTTGAAGCAGCGGGCGTCAAATAACCAACGTTTTTACAGAAACGGTAAATTTATTTGAAAATAGAATAAAGGTAATTGTTGACTGAAAAATACATTTAAAATTATTTTTGAGCTGTTTTGAATACAGCTAGGTTCTCCTTACTCTACCTATTTTATTTTGTTTAACACAAATGCACATGCTCGCCAGACATATTGGCTGATATAACTAAGATAACAAAGTGGATATTACACTGCACTCCACAGCGCAGTCATTACATCAACAACACTCAATTTTGATGACGTAAGTACCATTGAGAAAGCGAACACTAGTCCGCGTGACCTTGTGAACAAACGATGATGATGGACGAAACCGAACGGCCAGCGTATAAATTTCTGAAGACGTGACGATTACAATCACATCGCAAGAAGCTAAACTGACTATGCTATTGGAATTGATGACGAAACGTCCTATTGCTACAATGCCACCTCAGCTCAGCTCAGCGAACACAGAACACCCGACATTTTATGCGGAACTCAAGAGTGATTGCGTCAAGTCAATCGATGCCAAATTGCGTTTCTTGTTCTAACATCTAATGCTTTAGTCTGAACAATGACCACTTCATCTCCCGCGATTCTCCACTCACTTGACAATTTTGTCCGGATTTATCCCCGAGGTCAATCTGTCCAACATTAATTGTTTCCACCTACAAATTCCACTACACAAGCGAAATCCGATCGATCAAATGTGTTTATTGCGCACGTGACCGAGAAAAAAATGCACGCCACTTTTGATAGGCAACTCACGTATTCACATTACAGACCTCAGCATAACTATCCCGGTTGTCACTTCGATGTGATTTGCCAATCAATTTCCTGTCGACCGGTTCCCTTCAAACCTAAACCAGTCTGAGGCAAATCTATCAATTCTCAAAATAATTTCATTTGGAACGATAGAAAGATTAGTGAGGTTGGTGTTGCAATTTAACAGCACATTCGCCTTCACAGATGGTCAATAAACAACACAGAATTCAACCTAGAGTTTTCACTGTGATAATCCTTGCCGTTAGTATCAGCAATATATTACTGTTTCCCATCATTTAAGATGACACTCATGCATAAAGTGAAAACTCATATTATGGTTGATTTTAACTTGACACACCTTTATCTGAGTTTTCATCGGTTCATACAAAACTCGAATGCCATTTGAGAGAGCTTTCTCATTTTGTGCCAGTATACCACGATGTTCAAAAATATAATCTGAAGAGTTACTTAGATTGCCACTTCGTTTTTAATTGATAGAAACATAGGGAGCACATACTGAATAATCGCTTGCAATCCAGGCTCCGCTCGGTTTTAATGGAAATTCAGTACTTGTGTAGCTACTATGTAGGCAGTACTCTGAAATTATGTAATCAGACTTGGTTGGTTCGCAATATAGATAACTTGGCATTTGAGGAATCACTCGTGCAAATTTAGAATTGACAAACTGATCTTGTCAGACTGATCTTTTACTGACATGATCTGCCGCTAAACATCATCCAACCTTAGTCTCAGTTCGTAACCAGCACACATATGCTGCATGTAACATTTTGTGATGCTGGAAATATTCTTCACATCTTTATCTGCGAGAATTGAAGCATTTGACATTTGAATTCGAATTGTACAATAAGAATGTTCAATGTACAGAAAACAATTGCGAAGAATATATAAACTGCGTACAGTCGGTCAGTTTGTATATGCTTGCACATCAATCCGCACTCATGTGTAATAGGTGTGTTCACGTGGTTAAACATTTAGTCGAATAATTCTAACCCGGAGATCGATACTTCAAGATATTGAGTTAAGTCGGATACTTATTCCATACTTTGCGTAAAGAAGTGGATCCAAAATTAAGAAAAACAACTTACACACACTAGTTGCTAAAACGCGATCGCGTACGCTACGAAATCGGTTAGAGTATTGACACTCCAGAATCGCACTACTTCGTCAGGCGAAGCATAGAAGACAAAATAAAGGTTTTCTTGATTTTGGCCGCACATTTGCGGTTGCCTATTCATCCAAATAAACCAATATGAAGTGCTCATTCATGACACAATTTGTCGTGAAAATTTACACTAAATTGAGCGAGTCACATTATGTGATCCCACTCAAAATGCTGAGTGTAAACAGTACAAAGCTGCGATTGCAGCCTTTTAAAATTTTAACTCAACAATCGAACCTCGTTAGTTTGACAAACACCAACAAAGCCTTGAATTATCTGGAAGTAGAAATATCCCGTTGAACAAAAACTTTATATTATTATATATTGTGAAATCTCGCAAAATAATTCTATATGGCAATTATAATTCTCACATTAATAGCCATTGACGGAAATGCATGTTCATTTGTTTATTTTTTCATACATTCAGACATATTTGACTTTTCGGAACAACTTCAATTCTATATAAGCTCTTAATTTTATCATTTGCACGTGACACAGTATTCGTTCTAAAACAAAATATATTTCAAAGGAAAATACGAACTGACAGCTGTGAATATTCGAATAAATAAATATATATTATCCCGTCTGGTTCGACCTAATGGGATTTGGAAAGATGATTTCACAAATCTCATAATTCGACGAAATGGTTGTTTCTACTCCAGTCTGTAATTAAGTGAAATTGAGCACGGTATTTGAATTTACTTGAGACTGACTGCGAATCCGTTGTCATTAGAAGAACGTTGGCGAAGATTTCAAAAATATCATCAAACAGATTTCTTTCAAACTTTCTTTTCATTTATAAACATAAATTCAATGTAAACTTGTATAAGTATTAATATTGAAAAAATATATTTTAAAACCGTTATACACTTACTATTTTGCATAATCGGAACAAGAGCATATTCCAGTTTGATTAAGGAGCTAGTTCTAAAATGAAAAATCAGAACAGGAAATGATGCACAGTAGAACATTGGTTATCTAATAAAAATAGTTATTTAACACGCTCATTTGCAGACATTTCCACCACAAAGATAGTTTTCGTTGTGATGAGCAGAATATTTTTAGCCCCGACCAAGAAACATCATCCATACCGCATGATCGTAATATAAATGGAATCCGGAATCAGGTTTTATTCTCTAGCAAATTTTCTGCTCTACAAACAAAAATTAGCACTTTAAAATTCAAATGAACCATGGCGAAGGTTGATATCAAATTACAAGGTTATCCCTTGTAGTGCAGATTTTTCGAATTCCGAATTAGCCAAAACAACTCAAAACCATTTCTGGCTGTTGTGATTTATCAGTTGTAAACAGAAGGTTGTTTTCGAGATGTCTTGAAGTGGTATTAAGTCAGTAGACGTTCAATTTCAAGGCCATTCTTATCTGAGTAACGTCGTTCTAAAAATAATTGAAATGTGAGTAAGTTTATAGATTTTAATCGGCAGTAAATTTATCAAAATAGTATTATTAATAAATATGATTTTAATAGTGTTAAAAACGTTTGCTTGATACATATTCTACTCTACTACTGATTGCAGACTTAACCCTGGTCAGAAAGACGTTGCAGATATATTCAGGGATAATTATTGTTTTTGTGCTGTGTATTGTTTATGCTAATGATTTTACTGTGAATTTCTGGTCCCTTTCATACGCCTGCCAGTAAACTAAATTTGGATTCTGAAACGCTAGATTGAAGGGCATATTTGAGCTATTGAGAAATATATATTCATGATTAATTGCGGATAAAACAAAATTATGTAACGTGTATTTTCATTTTCTAAACAAGTTCATTTATTTCATTCAGCTTGAATTCCGAGCAGCTTAAATTCATTTGAAAAACTTGTGTTTAACCAAACCAATCAAAAGTTGGTTATCATTCTTCCATCTTGGCGTTTGAATCGCAGATTATTGTTGATTGTTCAATTGCATCAACTATAACTCAACTTGACTGCAACTCAAAGCTAACCGTCAGTCTTCATTTTCGCTCGCAACATTTGGCTACAAATTCAATCGATCACATGATTGATGCGTTTTCTGGAATCAATGAATTCACGTCTAGTTTGCCGAGCGATAGGAACTGTGATTATGTGAGCTTCATTTGATTATGGAACATGGTGTCACGCAATACACACACACCGACGGAAATGAAATCAACTCGATGAGTCTGGTTAATCAATACCTGAATACGGCCCTATTATGTTCGACAATCAATTTCTAATTTCACTTATTGAAATGGTTTCATTCAATTGCACGAAATAATATTTAAGAGAATAATACCATATTTTTAGTGATGTCCACAGGCTAGTGGAATACATGAGAGTAAATTTTGTTGGAATACTTCGGTCGATGTCGACAATGGATGTACATTCCAATGGCATAATTTTTTTCAACAGTGATGATTTGAAGCGATACAATTGGGGTTGCTCATGCTGATTGGTAAACTAAAGTCTTTTCACGCTTACGAAACACAGTCCCTTTGCGACTGGAATTGCTCTAGCGAGTGAGCAATGAAGGTTGCATCGTCAGCAAACAGCTGATCATGGATTAGCGCACCCCGTACCTTGGTTTGTGCCCTCAACCGGTTCAGGTTGAAGAGATTGCCATTGCTCCGCGTGCTTCAGAAGAAAAGCAAAGAAAATGTCGAACAGTGTATGAGCAAGAAGAAAACCCTGTTTGACACATCGGCAAATTTCTGTGGCTTTCAAACTTAAACCTCTAAAATGGACTGAGCAATTCATCCGTGAGTGAAACGACATAATTAGTTTGAGCACTCTTGAGGGGCAGCCTATCAGATCAAGTGTTTTGAAAAGACGCTCCCTGCTGACGTAGTTGAATGCCTTCGTTAAATCAATAAAAAAGGCGTATTATGACATACGCTGTTCCCGACTTTTTTCCTGATGTTGTCTCAAGGAAACGATCATGTCAACGGTTGATCTTCCCCTGCGGAAGCCACCTTGAGATTCGGAGAAAATTTTATTGGCTGAAACTTTTAGCCGGATCTGTAAGACTCTAGCAAACAATTTGTCTACAACATTCAGAAGAGGGATTACTCTGTGATTGTTGCAATCGCCTTTATTTCCTAATTTCCATGCATCTAGCAGACCGTGGTGAGACGGCAACTTATTGACTGTGGGCTGCCCAGCTTTAGACGGTTGGTAGCCGTCCAATGCAACCTGAAGTTCTCTCCCAGCGTCGGAAACAGCCCCTGGCGCTGAGCTCAACGCCAGTCGAGCCATAGATTTTGCCCGGTATCTGCTGCTTTCCGTTTTATTATCCAGAGAAGCGGAATGGAGTGTCCTCTCCATTGAAGCGTTGTGATGTACGCCAGGTCAGTTCAATATGGAGAGCTAGTTATGGTTCGTGCCGCAAGTGCTCCATCTCCAAGCCACAACGGAACCAAAGCAACAGCTACGCTGATATGTTTAAACAACGATGTCGTCGCAGGAGCTAGCAGGACGAAGTTGAATAAACTTCGGACTGCATAACGGGACTGCGGCTCCGAATTGTTCCTCGAGGTTGACTTCTGAAGCCTTTTCCATGATTAGGTGTAGCCACAAGGCAAGGGAGGTTTGCGATAGGGATTTCCTCCCCCTAGGTGGACCGCCTTCATGGACTTACGAGCTCCACCTGCCGGAAGCAAGCGCCAGTCAGCTGTCTTTGCCCTTTCTCTTGTCAGTAGAAGCGGTTCCAAAAATCTTGAACCGTAAAATATGAATCGTGAAAATTCGCAATCGTTTTTCTGAAGACATTCAAAATTAGAACAAAAATAATCCAAAATTTGCGCAGTGCTTGATTGCCAGTGGCGCCAAATTTTTCACAACTTACTTGCATGGAACATTCTAACGTGAGGATAAATTTTATTATATCACTGGTACAAATTGATTCATATAACGTGGAGACGTAAAACGATAGTGAATTTACACACACGTTCTAAACAGAAACAAAAAGATGTAAATAAGATTTACAAATAAAGCAAAGTTAACTAATATCATTTCAGATTGATGTTGACTAGATAAATTGCGTTCGCAACGAAGATAATCCTTGTTGATGTTGAAACTTCAGATTAGTGGCAGAATGTCCTCGGTTAAGTAGTGAATTGAAACAATAAAAGCGCATCTTCTTTCTGGTTTGTTTCCCGAGGAACATATATAATTTCAATGGCCAATCTGAAGCCAAGGATCAAAGGAAGTTTTCAAAACTCATGAGTTTGTGATGCGTTCTTGAGTACAATAAACGTAGCAGATCCTATGTAAATTGCACTTTTGACATAAAACTGAGATTTTACTGGGATAAATACGGGTTGAATGAATATTTCATGGAGATCAACTTGAACGCAATCTTTAGGAACTTTGGGTTTGCTTATTAATAAATACCTTCGTCAGGGTTTTTGGTCTTATTCATTATATAAAATATACAAACACATTCCCAGAGTTTTGCCCCCCCCACCAATATCCTTTGCGTTTCTTGGTCCCGAACCAATCTGTGGTTTACATATATGAAACGTATTTAGCTAAGCGAGTATACGTAAAGCACAACCAAGCTCAATTAACAATCTGCTCAAAATTTCCATGTGTAGGGTAAGTTCAATGGGGTCACTTCACAATTAAAATGTCACGGCCATTTCTCACATCAAGGTCACACGTCATGGCGGTTATTCAATCTGAGCAAACTCAATGCGTTCATATCAGATCAGTTGTACACTCGCATGCTTAAAATTACTCGTTTGAAATAGAATTATAATACGAAAACAGTAAGATTAGGTTCAATGCGGCTTGAAACTGTGGAGAAGTAATAAACAAAGTTATACTCGGAATCCCCTTCACAAAGATGTTTGTTAAAATATTTGATAAAAGTATTTCAAAACCTTGTATTAACGTTGAAGAAATTGTTATAACATTTCTTTTATTAAATTTGAATTATTTCTTTTTTTAAATATGAAAATATAAATCATCAGCAAATACAAATAGAATTATTTTCCAGGGCATAACGGAAGCAATTAGCCAATTGAACAATATGATCTGACGCTTGGTATGTTTGCGTATTGTTTTCGACTTCCGTCTGACCGTTTGGACGGAAATCGCTCGCATATTAATTCTTACCATGAAAATTAAAATACGAAATTTTCGCTGAAAATGACGCCTCATTTAAATGAAAAGATAAATAAAACTAGAAATTAATGTCGGATGAACGCATAATTAGTGCAAAGTATATCCGTTTCAGAGTTTCGCTTGGTGTTCTACAATACAAGCAAAAAATGAAAAAGTGTGTTTGACCAACATGATAGATAGAAATATTATGCCGGACAGACTGGAAGAAGGTCAAAAACAAGGATACATGAACCCAAACTGGTTACACGACGACTTGACCACATATCAGTAATATCAGTACACATGGGTCGAGATGGACACCAATTCAATTGGGATAGAACAGAAATCATTGCCAATGGCAGAACCCGTCACGTTCGAGATTCATCAGAGCGTGATATTGGACACCATAATCAATCAATAAGCACATTTAATTGGATGAGGTCTACGGACGAATGAGAACACGCCAACAACGAGGATATACAAAGATTCTAGCCAATCACGTTAGATGAGGTCGCAACGCAGCACATAAAATCGAATGATGTCCATCGTCCATTTGCTTCGGAAGAAGTTTCGCTGATGATGTCATCTAATGTGATGACGAAACGTCCGCAATCAACCATTCCAGCTCGGAGAAAAACTATGACCAACAATGATATGCGTCAACCATGTCATTCTAATAATAAGCTTATGAAATAGAGGAAATGTTGCTAAATTGAATAAAGGACTATCTTACTGATAGACACGTCCAAGTTTGCGTTGGCAGCACCTTCTCTAGAAGAATAGGCGTCAGAAGTGGAGTTCCGCAAGGCACAGCAAACTATAGACCGGCAACGCTACTTCAGGTTATCTCTAAATTAATGGAACGCATTGTGACCGCGCGCATAAGAGAACATTTCGAAAACCAAAATATTTGAACAGCAGCACAACACGGTTATCAAAGGAATCGTTGCTGTTTATCTAACGTTCTTACAACGTAGAATTAGACCAATGCACTAGACGAAGGTGAGGCTGCACATGCTTGCTTCATCGACATTTCGAAAGCTTTCGATAGAGTGAACCATGACATTTTAATAAAATAGCTCGAAACTTATGGAATAACGGAAATGTTGTTGGCTAGGATAAGGGACTATCTCACTGATATACACGTCTAAGTTCGCGCTGGCAGCACCTTCTCTAGAAGAATAGACGTCACAAGTGGACTTCCGCAAGGCTCGGTGATTGGACCTCTTCTATGCTTGGTCTGCATGCACGACATAGTAGAATAAATTGGATGTAACGTTGCCAATGATATTAAAATACGGAAACGGGTCAAATCTGTTAATGACTATATGACATCACAACGCCATCTGTACACCTTATTTCGTCTGTGCCTTAAGCATGAACATCATTGCCCGATAATGTACAATAAAAACTGCTGTATATTGAGCGTCCTAAAACGAGTATTTAGGATTTTCATACCGAAAACCAACCCCGGTTAATTATTACGTATGCACATCATGTCCTGTTTCTTGTATATTCCATCCAAGCCTGGGCACCATGGCTGTGGAAGGATATCGAACTACTTGACAGGATTTATCATCGTGCGACAAAGTTGGTGTCCGGTTAGAGAAATTTGCCTTTTAAAGAGCGAATGTTAAAACAAAATCCAGACGATTTTACCCAACGACGGATAGGAGTAACCTCTTGTTGATAACTCAAATCTTTTATACGTAAAACCATCACCATAAACACTTGCTAAAGCCCGATGCCCTTACTCGAACACGAAAACATTCAAAGGCTTTAAGCATTCCGTATTCTCGATCGGATATTTGTCGACATTTTTTCTTGGGAAGAATTTGTTTCACTTTAAGCAATTTGCCTGAAGAAATTACACGCTCGGAATCTGTTGCGGTTTCCACTTCTAAACTCGATGAGTATATATAGCGAACAATGCGGTATGTGACTATCCCTGTAGATTTTTTAGAGATTTTATTTTTTTACATCATATAACTCGTCAACCTATGGTTATTGTTAAGCTCACTGCTTTTTCTACCATAAAGATTTCGCAGTTCTGAGTTCTAATTTCTGAAAACCTTGATCAAGAACAAAAATCAATGTCACTTGTTATTGCAACAGTAGTTTCAGTCAACGGCTCAGTGAGGTTACAGATACAGTCTACCTTGGGAAGGATTCTACGGATTTTTTGGCCACACACCATTTGTAATGAAGAACTTCTGAGAAAACTGGTCTGAAGGTGATAGCTACCGTAATCAAAAGACGACGGTGGAGATGGTTCGGTCATGTCTGCAGTATGGATCCCAGTTCGCATACAAAGGTAGCCATTCACTGGCTTCCGCAAGGTAAACGAAACTTGGGAACAGCCCAAGGAAACTTGGCACAGAACGTTGGAACGCGAACTACATGCACGAGGATTCTCGGTGCAGACGGAAACGGAAGCAGCGACAGACCCGAACCACTAGCGTGGGGTTGTCTTCGCCTTTGCCACCCGACACGAAGACGACTGAGTGAGTGAGTGACGGCGTTTCAGTCCATATTGATGTCAACCAAGGCAATGAGTGATCAAGACTGAATCGTTTTTGGATACTCAAGTTCAGTCGAAAGATTACAATCGCCCTTTCCTCAACTGTTCATTGAATTTTGTTTTATATATGCATCGACTATATGACAAATATATCGCTATTGAACTTGTGTGAACGAAAATTTCTCCTGAATAGAAGATAAAATATACTATGCGAAACTTTCGAAGTAATAAAACATTAATGGCGGTTAGTGGTAGAATGGAATTTTTTAACTGTAGTTTTTGTTAGCATGTTACGGTTAAGATCTTTCATGGATACCCTTAAGTCTGGCTAATCAATTAGCAAAACTACTTTTGATTGACCGAATGCAGTTACTATCATATTAAATAGAAACTCAACTTTCTGATACCAAAGCTTATTCACTGGTAGATTTCTCTGATTGACATCAAATGTACACGAGCGCTGAGATACATCTTTATTCCCCAGAAAAATATAAAGAAATGCGTCGATAAATGTAGAATTATGATTCGGTAGAATGCACAATTAAACGAACTCTAAATTGTACATCACCGGGACACAATAAACATTTTTCAATTTTCAAGCTTTGTCTACCATGCATGAAGCATGCAATTTCGTTGTACATCAAGTGCCTCCCGTAACACATCAACTTTAGAAATCACTCATATACCGACGAAAGATTTGTGTTTGAACCTGATGATCGTATAAATTCACGAATACTTATACCAATATAAACAGGTTGGTCCTGCTAACCTCATCATAAAGTGAGATTTAATGTTTTTCAATCTTCTACAATTTCGAGGCATGTGGATTTTGATGCTACTCGTCTTACTTGCCGAGTGCAATTAGCACGAAACCGGTAGTGGGGTGAGGGTGTTATCATCAAAATGTTCATCCCAACGAATCATTGGTGAAGCACATTGCTTCGCCAACCGCTCTGTGATAAATTTTAGCTTAGAGGTCAAAATCTTTTCTCAGTAAAGAGGCCGAGATCTCTATCGCATACCCCGTCGAAGGACGAAGGCACACGTTTATTATCCTTGGTAACGTTACGAGCGAGAATCTTCCAAGATAGCACTATCCTACAATCTGAAGCATAACTGATTCGCGCACAAATTTTCATATTATCCGCGAAGATGGCGCTTTTAGAGGCTATGAGTTGTGCAAATCGTTTATTTACAAGAAAAACAAGCGGACCAAGAATAGATTCTTTTGGGACACCGCTAGTGGTTTTAATATCTTTTGATAGTTTTAAACGGTGTTTGATTGTCAAATTTTGTTTAGAAATGTCCAAGTAGCAAGCGTTAGAGCCTCTATTCCTCTATTCAACTCATTCTTTTAGTCATTCGAGGCTGTGAGACTATGTGCTCAGGCCTTCTCCACAACAAGCGAAAGTGTGACGGGACGATATTTTTCAGCGTCAAATCGGTGACTGCCTTTAAAGATAGGTATAATCACGCCGGATTTCCAATCTTGTGGCATCACTCTCTTAAGTAACGAATAGTTAAACAGTCCTGGAAGCGGTTCCTAAGATTGATGATGATCCCATCCGCACCTAAGAATTTTCTTAAGTTTGACTGTCGCACGCCTTTTAAAATTCTACTGACGATATCTATTGTATGACCCACTTTGGTCAGATTAATGTATATGTTACATACTAATCTTGTTCTCTTCTATCTGCTGGAACTCAAGTAGTTTGTATCATAAAGAAGACTTCCCAATTTATAACGATTAACCTCAATAGATTTTAAGATTTTATGTTTACTAAGAAGCAAACAATTTGAACAAAACACGAGAGTAGAAATAGGTTAACAGTGAGTTGAGTGTACTAAATATTATAAATTAGTGTCATTAACACGAACTCAAATATGATATCATTCAAACCGTCTACTGTCTGAAGAAACTACAATGCCATATATCGTTGCATATTTTATCTGGCTAAATAATAGTTCATAATTACGTAAGTTCAGATGGTATAGATAAACAAATCGGTCCAACACTTGAGCACCGGATATCGAACTCGATGCAACATTGATAAAATTGGGATCCATGTCTTGCAAAAAACGTCTCTACTGGTCGAATGATTATCCATGTGTCACATAATATTATGCTTGAAAATAGCAGGGAGTATATAAACTTCTAATCATATGCTTAGAATAATGTGGAAACAGAGCGGTCTTTCAAATTCGAACTTGAGGAAAAATCCAGAGCGGCTTTCCTACCAGCAAGTTTGTAGTCGTAATCAAACCTTTTCTGCTAATACATGCGATGACAACGCATTGCAAATGCTTAAGCCAAGCAGATGCTTTTATGCATGGTTTCGTGTTAAAGGACTATTTCTCTGCATAACAACAATTTCTATCCCCAAGTTTTCACACGGGGCGGCAGTGGGGATGAGCTCCCACTGTCTATAAAAGGCTCCCATATGGCGTGCGTCTCAAACAGCCTCTGACAACCAAAGCCCAGCTCCTGGCCTGCACGTGGCGGAACTGCTTCTACTGACAGGAGAAGGGGCGAAGTCGGATGACTGGCGCATCAAAACCAGTTTGCTCCGGGTAGATGAAGCTCGTCAGCCTGGGAGGGCAGTCCATCTAAGGGAAGGAAAACCCTTATTCCAAACCTCCGCTGCCTTGCGGCATACCCGATTGCGGGAAAGGCTTCGGGAGTGAACCCTGAGGAAAATTCCTTGCTGCCTTGCAGGTTGCACCTG
>JACCGJ010009967.1:17649-28872 GCA_013407085.1 Atriophallophorus winterbourni
CATGTGATTGAACAGGTTGGTCGTACCAACCTTACCCAACAGTGGCATACAAGCGCAACTTGTTTACCATTCTTTCACTGTTTCAAGCGCATGCGGATCCTGATACTATTGTCCCTACCTGATGAGTGAAAACAGCACGAAACCAGTCGTGGTGTGTGTGTGATGGAGATGCATTCAAATGAGCTTTTATATTGCAACTTAATTCTTAATCATTCTTTGATGAGAAACAAAGTTTAACTTGCCCGCTGACATCTGCCGTACGTTTACCGCTCTTGTAAATAGAGGAAACATCTGCAAGCCAATTGTATTTCATTCAATGAATGTGAATTGGGTGATGAATTGAATCGGATCAATCTTTCACATTCACATAAGGGTCGAGAGCATATCAGGCATGTTGTCGGTGAATTAGAACTGCATCATTGCGCCCTCGCTGGAATTCGCTAAAGCAGAGTCAACAATTATTATTATTATTATTATTATTATTATTATTATCATCATCATTATTATTATTATTATTATTATTATTACTAATATTATCATTATTATTGTTATTATCTTTATTATATAACTATAATTATAATTATAATAATTATTTTCACTATTCGTCTGCTTGCAAGCTGAGCTTTCTCCACTATGACTTGAAATCTCTAAATGTTTATTATGTCACATGAAAATCGTTAATTTCACGTTTTGTTAATTATAGTGATGAATTCGCTTGCGTGTAATCAGATAAATGTTCCTCATTTTCGCAATCAAATACATTTCAGTTGAAACAATAAGCAACAAATCTGGGCAAATGAATACACAAACGTGTTGCAGATAATCAAATTTGTTCTCATTGTTTCATTTTGGTTGTTATTGTCGCCATATTACATTTATCCATCGTTGACGCATACTGTATCATATACCACGTTGGGCCAATTTTGTCTGAGAATTTTTTTTAATATTCGCAATGGATGTTTCTAGACAAGTTCCACCTGTTTGTTTTAGTTGCAATCAATAAATATCGATTCATTTGTACAAAATAATATTCTAGTTTCAAGACTTTTTGGTGATAAAAACCTCATTACGTCACAGTGACCATGATAAATATTTGTTTTTGAAAAAGTAATAACTCATAGTCATGTAATGTCACGTATAGTCCGGTTCAATACTTACCATAAGTCAATACGCAGGTGTCGTCAAATCGTTAGGTAAAAAATACATGTCCGAATTTGGTATGGGATTGTTTCAACGCTAGCACTGGTAACAATAGTTTCGGGCATAGCATTCCAAAGGAAACGGGACACGTACAAAATATAATGGTCGGCGACAGCTAATATAATGAGAATATAATGGAAGTCTCACTGTACATCAATAATTGCTTTAATGCGCGATGTGGAGTATGTAATAATTTGTAAGTATCACATCACTCTGAGGGCTCTTTTAAAGGGGGTTGGTAGTCTCAGATTTTGCATTCGTTCTTCGTACGTTAGTTTCTGGAAACCACTTACGATTTCAGCTACATGGCGGTATATTCTATCGAGCAATTCCTTTTTACCATGGAGTCCAAGCTTACCATGCATGCTTCATGGTTGAAACCCAAATAGAGTTCGCACTTTGAGCTCCATTTCTTGCGCGACAAGGGAGTCGTAAAGCTGAAGTTGCTTACTCGTAACCTAGTATAAGTTAGATTAGAGTATTTCTGGAAGTCATGTATGACGCTTTTTGAGTTAACAGTCTTCAGTCGATGACGACAGACTGTATTTCGCATTGTATCTTATCACGCGATGACCGGATCGTAATAAAGTCTAACTAAAATAAGGTTATATGTAAATAAGATTGTTGTGAAAATACGATCCGAAACGATTTCGCACGAATCTGAAGAAACTTTTTGAGAGGTTGACGCTAAGTGAATGCTGGATTGATTTATATTTAACCCTGTGTACACGAATTGGTTTACGTATTCTATGATATTTTGTGTTATTCTGCTTAGTTGTGGCATAAATAAAACACATGATTATTTTTATGGATCAGATGCCAGACGCCGCCTGTCAAATGCACCCCGATGGTGACTGAAGGTACCAACGGGAGCTACTGAGCAATCGACTGCTTGTTTGAGGTGGTAACTAGAGTTGCCGTCAGTAGACAAAGGGTAAAGTCAGATTTTACTAATAAGTATTACATGACCGTCGAAAAGCAGGAAGGAAGCACACGAACAGTGTCGCAGTTATTGCCGCTCATCAGCTATGACCGACATTTGAACGCCGTTCTGACTTTCAGCTAAATCCAATTATTTGCGAATTCAAGGATAAATTCTCATTAGCGAATTGAAATATATCTTTCATATGGCGACTAAGATAACTCCCAGTGTCGGTGCAATGCTTATCATATAGCCATGAGGACACTATTTGCTCACGCTAAATTCGAAACAAATAGCGGAATCTGATAGATAGTAGCCATCTGTTATACAAATAAGTTGTCAGAAGTTTGTACTGATAGTCATCTACGCACGGCATTTCTCGACAAAGCGATTTCTTATGTCCCGTAGGTCAATGCAAATAAACTGCAAAGTACGAGCGTATACACATACAATCCAGCCGTTGTCAGCAACAAAAAAGAATCAGTAGAAATACGTTTTAGAGCAGATTCACGGATAATTCATTGTGTTCTCGTTGACTAAGTAATTATTGTATGATAAACGCATCTCAAATAAAAACATTTATCACGTTTGCGTATTTATTTATACTGGTTTGAATTACAATTGTTTGTATAAGGAAGATGAACGTAATTTTACATAATAATGCTTATGGATTTTTATTCCCTTCGGGCTCTCCCAGTGAGAATATGTAATCAGCGAAATTCACCAGTTTATCCCAGTGTTAAACAAGAGGTAAGCGCTGTGCTTAAAAAATTTGGGCATGTTAGGTGCGTGCTCAAACTTACAATCATATGCACGAGCGATGTAGTTGAATATGTTTATTCTCCAAAGTAGGCATTGTGAGTGTAGTGATCACTCTGCAAGAATACTCCGTATAATAACCCTTATCTGATATAAAAAATATATTTCCATTAAAATTTAGGTCAATCTCAACACAGGCTGCGCGCTATTTGAAATTAGCTGAAGGTTTCTGTTTAGATTCCTGGATAATTCGAGTTCAATATATTGTTAACAATCACGAGAGCGAATCCGAAAAATGAAGCCTAAAATATCGTTGAGTTTCATATACAAAGTTCCTAATTAGTGTCAAGTAATAGTTCAACCATTAACCATCTTTCGTTAGATTAGATCATTCTACACACATGCATTTTATCAAATATCCACGAATCGATCCACGTGAATTAACTGAATAACCATGTCTCAGACATTGCTCTAAGAAAATAAATGGAAGCTTTATCTGTTTTCTATGGAAACCTTACTTTTGAATAAACGGCCTAGAAGAGTAATTAGTATAATAGCTTGTATGCCACTGTTGGGTAAGGTTGATACGACCAACCTGTTCAATCACATGAGCCCCCACTCATGTAGACTGGGGTTAAAACCCATGACCATAAATATAAAACACATTTGCGTGCATCTCCTTCACACAAAACACCCCACGACCGGTTTCGTGCTGTTTGCACTCATCAGGTAGGGACAGTAGGATCAGGATTATCATGCGCATGGGGTGTTTTGTGTGAAGGAGATGCATGCAAATATGTTTTAGTATAATAGCCTTATTGAGAAATGTGAACCTGTAATGAACATAAATATTTTGGCCTTGTATGCTTCATTCGAATTAATGCCGGAAAAATACACTTTTTGATGGGGAATACAATATTGAATTCTAGGTTTTTGTCTTCTTCCTCGATTGCGAAGTTTGTGTACGTTGCTTCGTATGGGAATTGTAATTAACGGATCCTCCAAACTTTTTAGCTCATTCTGCACCATGGATTTCATCTATTGCGTTTTCCAGTATGGATTGTTTTCGCTATCTTTGGACTATTGCTCTTTTGGTTTTTTAGTAAATTCATTCTATTTTTGTTGTATTTTTTGTCGTAAAGACTTTTATTAGTCCACTATCTAATTGGTGAGCCCGCATTCTCTCATTTAAGATGAATTCATATTTGTTTATGTTTGGTATATCTTTTTGTAATGCTTACTTAATACCCCATCATGAGTCATTTTTCTATGAATAATCATTTTCTCATCTATCAATCACAACACATTCCTTGCACATTTCAGGTTTTCGATTCTAAGAATCCCAATCTATGATTCGACCAAATTAAAGATATTTTTCGTATATATCACATTACGGATGAATCTATTATGTATTCTCATTTAACGCGCTTTCTTCCTCTCGATGTAACCGAAACGGTTAGTGATCATATTTATCCTATGCCTCAGGATGAAGCTAAAATCTGCAATAATGGATCGAAGTTGTATTTCCGAGCAGAAGAAGCTCACCCTTTTAACTAAAATGTTTCTTTGTCATGAAAACCATCTCAGCTTCTTCGCCAGATGAAAGAGCTACTTGGAGACAAAAAGATAGACGAGAGCATTTTCAAACAGTTGTGGTTCAAAAACCTGTCAACTGACACTTGCCAAGTGCTTGCTGGTTTGATTACTTACGTATCATTAGAGGAATCATCATTAACGAAATGCTGGGAGCAATTACGTTAGATTCTGTGCTGGCCAATTCGTAATCTCCAAGCCGCTGTAGTACCTCTTGTAGCGAATTCGCTTTTGTTGAAATCCTCCAACCGACCATGCTCAAAATCTAAATCTGGACCATCGAAAATCCTTGAGCGCATATGTTGTTGCCACAAGAGTAAGTGGAAAAGGCCTCAAAATGCATTTACTCGTGTTCAAAAACCGTCGAAATCAAACATCAGGCAGTAACAACGACGACTGCAGCCGACTCACCAAACCCGAATCGAGTAGTCTACGTTTCTTGATCGATACTGGTGCGAAAATCAGCGTCATACCTTCCGCAACTACGCCCTTACAACCGTTGTCCTATACGCTTGAGGTTTGCAAATGTCACTCATATTAACATTTACGGCTGACGTTTTAACCCTCGATTTCAGACTGAGACACAGATTGCCATGGTTGTTTATCATTGCTGAGGTTAACTGCCCCACAATAAGTATCACCAATGTATGTCTCACTCTGGTCTAAACGTCGAACTTAAGCAACAGAGATGAGTAGAAACGACGACCTCATTACAAGTGTCCGGCATTATCACTGGAGCCGTTTCTTCTGGTATCAAAGCTGTCGCTCTAGAATTTTCGACATTTAATTCTATCCCAAATGAATTTTCATCCATCATGCAACCTGCACGATCGACCGACAATGTGAACCAATCTGTGAGACACCACATCGTCCCTAGCCGATCACCCGTCTCTTTTAGACCTACGAGACTTTACTCTTCTAAACTCGAAATTACACATCCAAGTTTAAGCATATGCTAGAACTTAGAATCATTTGCGTTTCATCAAGCTCCTGGTCGTCACTACTACATATGGTTCCCAAAAAGACCTCAGATGACTGATGGCCGTGTGATGACTATCACGCTCTCAACAACCGAACAGTGCCTGCCAGATAGCCTGTGCCGCATATCCACGATTTCACTGTGAATTTTTTCGCCACAACTATCCTCAACAAGCTTCATCTTTTCCGTGCTTGCAACCACTTCCCGGTATCGAAGAAGACATACCTATAACTGCAGTTACCACTCCATTCGGATTATACGAATTCACTCCAATGACCTTTGTTCTGAGAAATGCTGCACATGAATCCAGTGTTTCATCGACTAAGTCCTGCGAGGCTTGTCGTTTGCCTACGCATAAATCGACGACGTCTTAATTGCCAGCAACACTCCAGAAGAGCACACCACACACATTCATTTTGGTTTGGTACAGTTACTTTGGATTTCCTCGGTCATCAGATCACTCTCTATGGTATTACACTTCTTTCTGAAAAATGTCAAGTGATTTCCAATTTTCCTGTTCTAAGAACGGTAACTCATTTGTGTCGTTTTATCCGTATGATCAATTTTTACCGCAAAAGTGCAAAAGTCATTGCACCTCTGGCCGGCTAGCTCAACTCAAAATCAAAACCACTTCAACTTTCACCAGAGACTCTTCAAGATTGTACCGCATCCAAAAAGGCTTATTGCAATGCCATCTAACTCTCTTTATTTGATCCAGACCCGACCTACTCTTAATCACTAACGCCTATTCCCCTAATTCGACTGTGGGAGCAGTTTCACTACAGCACCATAACAACACAATCCGTCCACTGGCATTTATTTTTCACGGAAGCTAAGTGTTGCACAAACCCGTTACAGCACATTTGGTCTCGAATTACTTGCGATATATTTAGCCATCGGCATTTTCGTCACCTTTTGGAGACTCATGTCTTTATCATTTCTCACGGATCACAAGCCGCTAACATTTGCTCTGCATTCTAAGCTTTATTGCGAGATTTGCAACATGAAATACATTTTTTAATCATCTACTAACATTCGTTACGTCAAAGGAGAGGCGAACATCGTGGCCGACGCCTTGTCAAGACATACATCGCTTCTTTTTTGGCTAACTGTAAAATTGAGATTAATATAACCGAACTCGCTAAATGTCGATCCTTGAATTTGCATCAAATTGAGTCACCCAACACCGATGCTTTGCTGACGTGTGATATCCCGACAGGGAAACCAGGATCAAGTGTTCCTTCTTCTTTACAATGTGTTGTTTTTGATCATTTTTAGTCAATGTCTCATCCTGAAAAGCACACTACCGGAATGCTCTTCGCACATCATTCATCATCACAACCGACCGTGTCGCTAAGCTTCAATCGACATTGTTTCGAGTCCACTACGATCATCTTGTGCTGTGCGAAATGCGGCAAGGTGAGTTCGTGAAACTTTCGAGAAGAAACGGCTGTTCAAGTTTGCAGGACGCGTCGCAACTGGAACAAAGACACATTAAATTGCTTTCAACGCAAACATAGTTCTCAATTTACACTTTAGAACAGGGGATGTTAGAGCAATTTTCTCTTTACATTTCTTAGAACTACAAAAAGCGGCTAACCCTACGAACTTTTGTCTGGATTCAATACATATCTATCTGAACGGATTTATTGTTGCTGCACTTTTACAGACTCAGGATCAAAGTGAATGCCATCACAAAGGCAGACTAGCAAAGTGAACAACAAAGAATGTATTCGAAAATTGGAGGGAAACCCCAACTTGTTATACAGGATTGTTAGTGATCGATCTAGCGTTACATCAGTGATGTTTTCCATGAATATTAATCGTGGATGTATAGTCTCTCTATAGTGAACTGCTGATTTCTTCAAAACATTCTTAGTCCCAACAACACGAATAATACTTACATTAGTCGTGAAGCAACCGTTGATTTATGTCGAGACTGAACAACAACAAGTAAATAGAATGAACCCAAAGCTTCAGTTTGAAAGGGCGGAATCCTTCACTCGCTAAGTACCTGCTATCGGCAGCTGTGCGCACTAGAGAGTTAATTATTTAAACACTATTCAAGCAAGCGAATGTACCTTCCAAAACTGGAGCCTTTTGTTTTCTCGCCTATTCCGAAGGGTAGTTTACGTTCTACAGCCCTGTTATGCTCTGATGTCAAAATCTTTAGAATAAACTGTGGCAGAATAATCATCATATTGAAGTTCAAATCTGTCGTATGTAGCGCAGCATGGTTTCTTTAAACCTAATTCATGCTTCACTAACTTTCTAACTATTGCATATACGCTGTTTACGAAGAATGTTGCATCCAGGTTTGTTACCTTGATTTGCCCAAAGTATATGATCGACTTAATCATTGTCAAATACTCCAAAACGGCATCAAATGTATATAAGCGGACAACTCCTTGAATGCGTAAAAGCTACCTGTCTGGTCGCAAGCAGATTGTACAAATAAATGAATAAAAATGCATTCAGAATTCATCAGTGGACAACGGACGTACCATATGGTAGGTCAGTAATTTTTTCGACTAGAACCAATGGACTTCAACAGATACATGTGAACGGATTAAAGTTTTAACGCTGCAAAATTCTAGCATAGACGGTATACAGTTATAAAGAGATTTGAATGCGTTTTATGAATGGTCGATGAAGATGTTGAAATTTGAATATATCGAAGCTTGCATAGCGAAATCATATACATATGTGGTTCCAGGGTGCTGTGTAGTCTGCGATCAATTTTTGAGCACGATTTACCAAGGATTTCGACCGCGGTTATCAATAGGCCCACTCCTTCAGGTATGTATAAGCTTTGACGCTCATATTGAAAATTTCTCTTATTTCTTCACAGAATATACCAATATATACCTATTATTCAAATATCGTTACTCTCGCTTCTCACATTGCTTCTTACATTCTCTTTGCGACAATCGCCTTTACTTTTATTCTCTGCATGCATTCTGTTTGCAAACGTGCTTGGGATTGTGGCATCAAAATGCGATATGTGTAGCAGCGTAATACAATCATTGCACGTATATATAATACTTGATTTAATACGAGGTTATAACTATTTTCAGGGTAAGATAGTTTATCATGGCAAGAAGCATTCTTTTCGACTGTCAAAAAACATAAACCGTAATCTCTAGACTAACCATCGGGATTTTAGATGTGTCATAGGATATTGTCTTGTGCTCGTAGATATCAATGACTAACGAGAATTTTGTCGATAAAGTTTGATCTCCAGCAACATTTCATTTGGATTTATGAAGTCAAACACGATTGCAACCCCATACATTGAATACTTCCAGTTTAGTTGTTCCAGCATGCATCAAAACTAAACGAGCGAACGGAAGAATTTAATAAATTGTTAAATAAATCATATTTAATTACTGAAATTAAATCGAAATAATTATCAATAACAGGCTGTCTCAGTTATACTTCCTTGTACGAGGCGCCTCTCAACTCTGAACTGTTCTCACTTTTGTACAACTGGCGCGATAACATCTTCTATTATCATTTTTGATCGCTCTTTTGTGAACCGAAGGACGTTCCACATTTACAATCAATGGTTTCCGCTTCAAACCCGAGATTCCGTGAAACGGAAATTGTGTAGGTGTTGGATCCCCAGCGGGAAGCAAATATGATTGCGCACAGTGATAAATGGAACCTTTCGAATAGGTACTAGACGATTTTGATGTCGAGACGTCCGAGTCATCAATTATGGAAGGTTCATCAGCAGTATCATTCCAAAAGAAGTTTTCCATCGTGTAAATAATTTTCCTCTTTACAATAAGCGACACGAACGACTGACTGGCGAAGTGTGAGTTGTACCCAAGGAAGTTTTAATCGATTGCAATTTGAATCTGAAAAAAGTCGATATTGTTGAGATTAGAGTAAATACTATATTAGGTTTACGGAGGGATTACTAGCTCTTCGTTGAAACAGTTCAAATGTTTTAATTTTAACCATACAATATTGAAAAATTTTCACCGTAATATATACTGGATAGTTTTCAAAATAGACGCTGAACTATCTGTGTTATTTCAGTGCATAAGGTTTTACATATATTAATTTGTAGGCGTTTGGCTGAGTTGGTGTGTCCCACAAAATATGCTAGACATGAAGATCATCACGCTATTTAAGAATAAGGATGATAAAGGCGACTGCAACAATTACAGAGGAATCTCCCTTATGATGGTTGTGGACAAATGTTTTGATAAATTCTAACAGATCGGGCTACAAGTTCTAGCTGATAGAGATTACTCCGAATCTCAATGTGGCTTCCGCAGGGGAAGATTAAACCTTGACATAATTTTCTCAAGACAACTTTGAGAAAAAAAGTCGGGAACAGCGTAAGCAATTATGCGCTGCTTTTATTTATTTGTCGAAGGCATTCGACAGCGTCAACGCAGAGGGACTTTTTAAAATGTTTTATCTAATAGGTTGCCCCCTAAAACTGCTCAAACTAGTTTTATCGTTTCACTCTGGTATAAAGGGCTCAGTACATTTTAACGGTTTCAGTTCAGAAGCATTTGAAATTCGCCGAGGCGTCAAAAATTGTGTGTTAATGCTCCCACTTTTATCGGTTTTTGGCCGTTTTTCTGAAACACGCTTATAGAACGAGAACAACAGACATTTAATTACGTACCGGAAGTGATGACAAGAATTTCCTAATTATGTTCCAAATACTAATCAAGACTAATTTTTAATGTTGATTTATCCATTGCGATTTATTACACCAGGTCTCTACTTCAAATAGCATACACTTGACAGCTGTAATCAATATCTATTTATGCTTACTTATAAACATTTTCTTCAGCAAAGCACGGCCCCACTATCTCGAAACTCACTATATCAGTTATATCTCATCCCTTTTGTATCAAGATATTTATACCAACAGGATAAAGTCATTGAACGATTGAAAGACCAATTACTCCGTTTCATTCCGTAATTGTTTGTCTATCCAGTTTTGTTGTTTATACCCTAACGTAAAGCAGACATTTATAATATTTTCGAAAAAAGACGACGGAACTTATCCACCTCCAACACATGATAATTTCATAGTTGACAACGCTTCTCTGGACTGTACAATCCGCCTCCAGGCTAGTGATCTCTCTCACATGTTCATGGTGTTGTTTGCAGTCCAAATGAAACACTTATCGGGTGTTCTACTGTAGCGGGCGAGGTAGAGAAGTCCGAAATAGTAGCTGGTGCACATCTGGCCACTTATCGCATTTTCGGGTCATCAATCCTACATTAACCACCTTACCCCCACCGCGTTGCACGCTTGTACATCGATTCATCCCTGAGGTCACCCTGGCCATCTCTCATCGCTTTCACACGCCTATCCCACAGCTCAAGAGAAGCCGATTGGTCAAAAACGAATAACAAACACAATATCTTGTACAGGCAAATCAAACAACCACAACACTTATCCCTGAACATCTCTCTCCCAGGTATCCCTTTGATGTGATTTGTCAATCGATTTGGTGCCAACCGGTATCTTTCAAGCCATCGACATCGACAAATTGTATTTAATTCGATTGCTGTTGAGGTTATCTATTTTCGCATGCTTCCAATGATGTCCAAATGCAATCTTTCCGAAACCCGAGACATCATATTCTGCAAATGTCGTATTCGGCATTTTCAGATATTTGATCTTGTGTTGTGCAGTAAGGTAATGTTCTGCGTACCATTCGAAGCCTTGTGATTAGCACTTATCGCGGATACAGTTCGCACCTCCACACAAGTATCGAAAATGCAAACCGCA
>JACCGJ010009968.1:0-33240 GCA_013407085.1 Atriophallophorus winterbourni
CCGTATTCCATGACTGGTCTCACGTATGTATTCATGATCCTTGGGAATATCTTGGGCGAAAATTTCCCAAATACACGTTTGAGTAGATTTAAAACACGTGTTGCTTTTTTAAAGGCACTGTTATTTTGAAGTGATGTTTTTAAACTGGAGCATATCCAGACACCCAAATCTTTTTCTTCACTGCAATTTTCAAGGACATGCGAACCTAGGTGATATGTGAACTCTACTCGATTCCCCACATTCATGCTCCTGCATTGTGAAAGTTAAACTGCAGTTCAGTTTGTTCTCCACGACCAGCTGTGAAGCGTTATCAAGATCCTTTTGTAAAAGCAGACAGTCT
Source organism: Atriophallophorus winterbourni (assembly GCA_013407085.1). Lineage (NCBI taxonomy): Eukaryota > Metazoa > Platyhelminthes > Trematoda > Plagiorchiida > Microphallidae > Atriophallophorus > Atriophallophorus winterbourni. Next base: position 341 of record JACCGJ010009968.1, read on the forward strand.
TCTGGACTACGAATGCTGCGCCAAATCTTTATGTCGTCGCAAATAACGAAATGTTACATCGAACAATTTCCGGTATTTCATTGACATAAAACAGAAAGAGGATCGGACCAAGGACTGAGCCTTGGGGAACTCCGCTAGTTGCTGCAATTGGTTTGGATAATGCACCATCAACACGTACCTGGTTAGTGCGATTTGTTAGGTAGTCATTTAGCCAATTCAGCAACTTTCCGGTGATACCAAGCCTTTCAAGCTTCTGCAGTAGTAGGGAATGGTCAACACGATGAAATGATTCGGATATATGAGGTTTACTAGGCGTGTAGGTACACGCCCTCTTTAGCTACCGCCGTGTCCCAATATCTAGCGTTATCACTTAATCTATAAACTGGAATAATTCGTCTATATACTGCTGTTTCCTCGAAAGCAAAGGATTCATGTTCGAAATGTTTCATTAGATCGTCAAAAATGAGTCGCTCAAGTAATTTTGTAATCACAGGTAACAGAGTAACGGATCGGTAATTAGAAACATTGGAGCGATTTCCAACTTTATAAATAAGAGAAATTATTACGCGTTTCCAATATGTAGGAATCACTCTCAATGTCAGTGTTGGTGAACAGGTTGCGAGTAGTTGAAGCAAAAGTTCGCACAGTGCTTCAATATTTAGGGGGTTATTCCGTCGGCACTAGGCGGACTTTCCGGTGTTAGATTAAATAAAGATTGGAGTACGGGGTATCGCTTGTGACATTTATTCACTTACGGCAAACCACATTCAAAGCTACTGCGTATCCCACCCTTGCTCTAAATGTAATGGATAGATGTCCATCTTTCCAACTGAAATCCACCTAATGCCACACTCACAGACAGAGTACTGGCCAGATTTTTTCGGTATTCGTACATCTCTAGAAGAAGATTTCGGGTGTTCAACAGCAGAGTTGGTATATGGGATCACTTTTCGCCTTCCTGGTGAGCTCGTAGATTCCTCGGATATACATGTTAACGTCAACATCCCAAATTACGTCAACCGCATACGTACATTTTCCCCTGAATTACGTGTTATTTAAACTCGGTCAACCTCTCACCCTGTCTATGTGCTTTCGTTTTTTCAAAAGCAAGCAAGTTCGGAAAACCCTCCAACCCCCATACACTAGAACATTCAACGTGATTTCCAGACAACCGAAATATTTTGTCATCGAAAAAATGGTGTCCACGATACAGTTAGTGTTGACCGTTAAAGGTGCCTTTTTCGAAAACAACCCTTTCGTCCCAAACACCTGTATTTTCTCTCAAAAGTCTAGGTTCCTATACCTTGTCCATCCTATGGTTATTGTTACGCTTAATGCGTATTCTACCATACAATTTATCTGAGTTCGGAATTTCTGACCTGAAACAATCGTTTCAGCTATCCCCGAATGTTGCGTCTACAGTCCCACATCGACTACTAAACCCTCATATCAATCGCAATCATCTCTGCCAATCTCCCTTCATTGCGACATAACTTGCTCAGGCCGTAGAGTCAAATGGCCGAAAAAGTTGACGTACTATTGTAACAGTTGACCCGTTCCATAGTCATGCTTGAAACGTCCCGGTCACTATTCATACACACGTTCTAACCGAACTATCCAATGAACTACGGGAAACACTCACTACTTCAGGTGACATCGAGCCCTTTTAACGTCTCGACAGCTCGGGGGGGTCCTGATAGTTATTTGTGGATCTCTGTGTTGTATCATCTGAATGTGTCGAACATTAGACATTATCAATGTAGTATGGTGCTCACATCCTCCTTATTGCTTACACAACCACTACCGGGTTCTGGCTTTTGTTCGTCCTCAGGTGGAACAGTGAGAGCAAAGTGTCATGAGCTTGAAACGTGGGGAAATCGGAAACAAAGGTTTAAAAACTTGTATGCCACAGTTCGTACAAGTACCACAAGGTTCAATACAGAATAAAAAGGATTCCCTGGCCAGCGCTCGAGGCGAATATAAAAACAATTGTATTGTCCGTGCTCACATCCCCATCTCTTACAAACACCACTTAGGTTTCTGGCTGTTTGCCGTCATCACTTTGTGGATTCTTTATTTGAACATCGTGGTTTCTTGTGAGAAACCTATTAACTGAACATACAGTTTAACTTGTGTTTAGACATTTCGTTTTTTTCGATTACCGATAGCAGCCATGGATATATCGATTTCTTTTATCGTTACGCGCACATTTATCATTGATTTTCTGTCGGTAACTCAGATAACATGATTCATCCTGTTAAATAAACCAGTTGTACAATATCAACACGCATAATAATAACATATAACTTTCATCACCAACGCCGTCCGTCGTTTCTTTTCTGTTGCCTCGGATTCAATGTTTATGTGGGTATAACGGGACACCAGCAGCCTAAAACGATTCATCCTCACTATCAACTACCAATCTCATTGAAACGATTCCGTTAACCACTTTTTTTTTTAAAATGTTAATTGTTTTTTTTTTATAACGATTATATCGTCTGTACGCAGTGACTTGAACGCTGGCCGCTCTCCGTTGGGTAATTAAGCGAACACATTTTGTGCTCTTCATTACGCACACTAATCAATCTTGTCCTTCTTGGTCAATAATTGATTTTGATGGCATTTTGCCCCGATCCAATAAATCTTTGGGAGATTGGTTTGACTGAACACACACACACACAACATGTTGTGATTGGAAACAGTTGTCAATGTTTACAACTGTTAAGGAAAACCAATTTGTTATGGTGAGACTAAAAAATACACGCTACCATTTTACGAGGTGAAGCTAGACAAAAGTATAACATGATAAAGTGTGAAACGTAACAAAGCGTTTCACAAAATGAGATTTTGTAGACTTGTAATGTCAAGAAAGAAACAAATTATGTTGAGGAGTATAGCGAAATTAGTGGACTCGTTCTCGCGGAGATTTTCGGCATTACAACGAAGATTTCAGATTGATTGTCCATAGGTGTTAGACATTAAATTTGTATCTATACATGGCTATATTAACCAAACAAGTGTTGCAGTAGATGTGAAAGTGGTCAAGCAAGCAAAGTACGTCGTCATTTTCATAGTTATGTTACGAGTGTTCGCTGTGTAGTACGCAATCGTCGTCGCTTTCGCTGACTTCAACCATAATTGGTTAACAAGATACAAATTTTGACACCAGATTACCAATAGAAACCTGTAGGTTGAAGTTATGTTTCATTAATAGTCTCTAGACAAGATTTGCCTGGGATAGATCGCAGACAAAACGCATTTGCATCATCTTTACATTTATGCTCGTCAACATATAATTTCATGTTGCGTCTCACAACACATGCTCATAAGGTGACGGCCCCTATAGCCTGTTTTCTTTACCAGGAAAACTGGTCATAGTTACTTGAGAAATACCAAGTGGCAGCATCACTTCTCAAAAACACATTTCATTTACTCACCATTATCGCTCACCGATATACTTGCCTCGACCCGATAGCACTACTTTATTCTACGCAACGTTTACCGCGCTGTTTCACTTTGCTTCACACCAGCTACGTGATCGCACACCTATATAGCAACATACACATACCAGTGATATTGCTCTATGAGTTTGTATATCGCATATTCCTGTGAACTGTAGGAGTATGATAAGTCACTGGTATTCCAATGGATGCCACCATGAAAAGCCGATATTTTCACAAAAACTACATTATTCGACCTAGAGAGATAACAACAATAAGAAACCTCTTCATTTGCATGAATTTCCATGACACTTAAACACGCACTTCATAACCGGTAGTGTGTTGGTTGCACTCATCAGGTAGGAGCCGTAGCAACCGGATCTGCATGCCTTGAAAGTTGATAACTTGTTAACTAAAAAATCTCATTTGGAGGAGAAACACTGCCTGGCACAGTAAACAAATCGGCCAAGATGGTTCTACCCGAAACAAATGCATAAACATCCTTGAATTTGCGAAGGATTGTAAAAATTATGTGTATGAGTCTAGCATGCAAGTACAGAAAGTGACAATTTTCGGGCTTACATGTATCACATTATTTTACCTTCAAGACGCATAGATTGCGGGCTACATATTTATACTCTACTAAATCCAACATTTTAAGACTGGTGAGCCTAATAAGAACAAACTATTTTAAAAGTGCGGATCCTGATCTTACTGTCCCTACCTGACGAGTGTAATTAGCACGAAACCGGTTGTGAGGTGTGTGTGATTGAAATGCATGTAAATGAGCATTTTATCCAAAAAGTGCATTTTTTGTATTTCACCCATTTCATAATTTACCGCTAAAAATTGCAAGGAATCCCAAAAATGATTCACCAAGTGCTGTTTTGAAGGGATCTTGTGTGAATTTTACAATCTGAAAAGGTACCAAGTTAAAATCGTTTGAATTTTATAAAAAAAATTTACGTTCACGAAATTTTGTGTTCCAAATGTTGTCATATCGCGGGTAGCAGTGGGGATAAGCTCCCGCTGTTTATAAAATACTCCCATATGGTGCGCCTCTCAAATAACCTCTGACAACCTAGCCCAGCTTCTGGCCTGCACGAGTGGCTCCCCGAACCCAGCGGAACTGCTTCTACCAGTAGGAGAAGCGGCGAGGTGGGTGACTGGCGCCTGAAAACTAGTTTGCATCGGGCAGATGTAGCTTGTTAGCCCGGGAGGGCATTTCATCCAAGGGAAGGAAAACCCTGATTGTAAAACCTACGCTGTTTTGTGGGATACCCGATCGCGTGAAAGGCTTCGGGAGAAAACCCTGAGAGAAAATCTGGAACAGAGTCTGGTGCACACCACCTCTTTCTGTCAACTCCCTGCCGCCTCGCAGGTCGCACTTGGTTGTACAAAGGCTAGCGAAGATGACTCGAACAAACGCAGAGTGGTGCTGGGGACGCTGCTTTTTACCCAAATTCCCAAGAATCTTCATCGAAGACGCCTCATCCTCCAGGAGGAGATAGTCGCACACAAGTACAAGTAAAAGTCTTTAAGGGATCTTGTGTGAATTTTACAATCTGAAAAGTTACCAAGTTAAAAACTTTTGGATTTTACAAAATTTTGTATAATAACCTAAGTTTACGAAATTTCGTGAAGACAATAAGATAAAATCCGATGTCATTAAGGAAGCGACTCAAAACCAATTGCATTAACATTTCTCTCTAAGATAGTTTGGGATATAATATAATCAATAACGTATTGATTATTGGTTGGTAAAATGAAATAAATCTTCTTTGTCAGCTTATTTGAGAGATGGATTAAGAATTCCTCATGCGGTGGTAAAATCAACGAGACATATCACGTAATTTTCCCCAATTTCTACGGTATATCATCGATATTGTGAGATTAAGTGCTGTTATAAATAATCTAACAAACATGAAAAACGGAATAAACAACTATAGAAGATTAAATATTGCTCGAAGAATGATTATAATGTTACCTATGTCTTACCATTTAGCTGTGAATGACGAAAATGTTAATGCATAGCGAACGTGATCAAAGGAACTGAAATTCATTTTGTCTTCGACCTTTCAATGCCATTAAGACCGGACGAAGAAAACATTTTGTATGTGTGTGTATAGATAATTGAAAGTTTTATGCATCTCGTGTACTCCGAATTCACTTTAAGCTTGAAGGAGCACGGAATATTAGTGCTCACATTTTGATAAAGTTCACCCTACCGATATGTGAACATGTATGCTGATGTTGGGGAGGTTGGCACGAACAACCGGTTCAATTTCATGTGTCCGCAAACATGAAGTTGGTCTTGAAAGAACATCCTTGATTACTTGCATTTCAATCACACACACAACATGACCGGTTTCGTGCTGTTTGCACTCATCACGTAAGAACAATATGGCCAGAAACCGAGTGGAATACAAGTTCTTGCTTTGTTTTAATACTCACACTATTCGCAAAATTACTTTGGGATGTTTAATCCTCGTTAAGTCGTCTATTTGATCCTCCCTGAGATATGTGTACCGATCGTGTTGTCCCTGGAAGCTGAATAATTAAAACGGAGCTGCATTTACTTACGGATTACCTCTATGAAGCTCGCACGGCATATACAAGTGAAATTTGAGTTCACCATCCCGCTATAACCCCAATGGGTTTGATGTCAATTTCCAACATAGTTGTTAGAAAACATGTTGCCAGCTTTGACGAATGAATATTTTTATTCTGCTCACGTTCCTTGTTGATCAGATTGGTTTCCACTAAGCACGTGGCCAAAGTAGTATAAATTGCTATTATTATCGAATTGACTTTTATTTGAATACAAGCAACGTTTTAGGTTGTGAAACACAAGCACACGAGTGAGTTAACTGCATGCTAATAAGAATTTGACATGAATTAAAGAATTGAATTGATAATTCAGAGTTGATGTTACCTTACGGTTATGAAAACGCTTTAATTTTGTAGTATTCGATCAATTACCTTCGATATTTTCGATCTCAAAATATCTGGTAAATTTGCAATTGATTGGAATTTGATTTGATTGGGACCGATCGTGTATTCATGATGGAAAGAAATGTGTACGCAAGCGATTAGAGCAGTCTTCGGGTAACGTTTGACTTCTGACACAAATACTTTGTCTGGATAAGTAATTTGAGTAAATAGCATACCAACCACGAGCTCTGTTCCGACCTTATGACTGAGCAGCCGATAATAAACCTAGAGGATTAAAGTCACGTATGTATGACCATGATCAGTGGCTGATTTGTGTAATACGATATGTCTTCTCATCAATGCGAAGTTAGCACGACCAAGGTCGTTTGACACATCTGTAAAAGTGCACAACTAGTGGTGATGAGAGGTTTTGTTGAACTCGGATATGAGGCATTTGTGAATCGCACAGCTAAAGTAGGTCTGCACATGAGTTTGACGTCTATCCGTGGCTTAGCAGAAATTTTGGCGCGGTGAAATTTAGACTGGGGAAAATTTAGTTTTTCACAAACCAGTGAATGATAAGTGTCGCATTCTGCGCTTAAATATGATCTGGTGAGGGGTACGCTTCCCATATTAGTGCGCCGAACAAGAATTAGATCACACTGATGTCATTAATTAGAGCGAGGATGTTTCCAAGAGAATTTATGCTTTGTTTAGGTCTGAAAAAAGTGTTACTCACACAAAGAATGAAGTATGTGCACAGATTTGAAAGACGTTTTCCATTTTCATTGGCTCTACCTGCTCCGAACCTTTTGAGACAGTTTTGCCAAGACTCGAATCTGCACAAACTCTGGCATTGAAATCACCTAATACCGTTGTACAGTTTTTGGTGGCACGTTTTTGAGGACTGCTGTGTATCCGACAAGAGATGCGAGGCACAAAGATCATCACGCTATTTTGGAATAAGGATGATATGTGGCAAGTGCAACAATTACAGAGGAATCTTTTTTTCTGAATGTTGTTGGCAAATTGTTTGATAAAGTTTTACAGACCTGGCTATAAGTGTTTACTGATAGTGTTCACTCCGAATCTCAAAGTGGCTTGCGCAGGGTTAGATCAACAGTTTACTTTATCTTCTCTATGACACAACTTCAAGAATAATTTCAGGAACAGTGTATGCAAATATACGTCGTTTTGTTGATTTAACGAAGGCAGTCGTCTAAGTTAACAGAGAGGGTATTTTCAAAATGCTTGATATGATAGGCTGCCCCAAGACTGCTCAAACCCGTTATTTCCTTCCAATCTGGCATGAAGGGCTCAGTCCATTTTGACGGTTTCAGTTCAGAAGCTTTTGAAATTCACCGTGGCGTCAAACAAGGGTTTGTTCTTGCTTGCATGCTTTTCAGTATTTTCTATGCTGTGCTTCTGAGGCACGCTTTTAGGACGAGAACAGAACGTGATAGCAAGCTTTTCCACTTGAAGCTGTTGAGAGCACAAACCAACGCACGGGTTGTGCTAATCCATGACCTGTTGTTTGCCGACAATGCAGTCATGATTGCTCACTCTTGAGAACACCTTTAATCGCTAATGGACTGTTTTTGTTGGCATGAAAAGACTTTGGGCTAAAAATCAGCATGATTAGAAACAGAGTCGTTGGTCAAGGTCGCATCAGTGTTGAACGCAAGATTGAGGAATTCTATACCACATCCACATTATTTACCGCAAGTTAACCAGCCTAAGCCATTTCGACCGCTTTGGCTTGTAGGCACACGCCATGCAGTTTGATACCGAATATTACCACTTAGACATTGCCTACATCGATTTAGATTTACTACAGACTGCTCAAAGTTTGGCTTAAAACAGTCGTGGTGGATATGATTCTTAGTCATGTTCCTTGTCTTGACTCTCACATTTATCTGATCAAGTTTAAGTTCACAGTGAAACGTTGACCAATATCTACTCTGCCAGATTGTATATAAATTAAGTATCAATTGTAATTGGTTGAGAGTCTATTTAATTTATATCGAATACTATTATATACTATCTCTTACTTTAATATTTACTGTAATGTAATATTTCTCTATTATACTATTTAACAAATAACCAATTTACGCGTATTGTTTGCTAATCATTTTATTTAATCCTTAACACGTTAGACAAACCGGATTCCATAATCGGGAGAATATAATGAACGTATTCACTTGTTAATCGATCAATCTAGTATCCGTCTTTGCTTTGCAATTGTTGAAAAAATGACCGGATCTGCTTTTGAAATCAATTTCCCGCAAATGTCTCAAGAGGCTAGTTGCCGTACGAATGATTGGCAGTTGAGTTTGCGTGATGCCAGGAATGATTGCACGCTGCGTCTTGTGGCGTTTAACACTAAACGTTTCCCATGGATACCAAAAACAAAGTGATATTGACTTAAATATAGTTTGTAGATTCTACATTTAATCAAGATAATTGGTGATCTATAATACGCATCCATGCGCAATAAATTCGAAAATATATATTAGATACGGAAGCTAGAATTTCCGTGTGTTCTTTAGCACGACTTGCATTCGTGACAAGTCACTTTTACAAATATGCATTAGGATTGATCACGAAATCAATACTTTAAAACACACATCTATTTCAAACCAATCGATCTACAAGCGCTGTCAAGAGCAAACAGCAACAGCATAAATATTTAGAAATAAAAAACAAAAATCAGAATCAACCCTGTTCGTGTCTGCAAATTCGATATACAATGTCTGTTAGCTGAGTTCGTGTCAAATTACATTCATTTTACATTAATAGTAAGAGTAAGCATAAATTGGCATAACATTGAACCTTGTTGAGGTTAGAATGATATTTGATATCGAATATCGATTAATCTTAGAGTTTGCCTGTCAAGTTTAAGGTCGATGGACTAGTCTAATCAACGTAAGAACCAACATCATTTTACACTGATTAGAACCTTGCTACTTTTCACAAACTCACCTTGAGACAAAATATCAATGAGATTGGAAGAGTCAGCATTATGAGCAGAATACACATCACGTGTAGGAAGCTTTCCATAAACCAATCTTCATCCGTATGTATACGCATGAAAGACCTTTGTCCTTTCTTGAAGACAGAATCACCATCTTTCTCCTCATCAATGGAACCTTTCCTTTTAAACAACGGGAAGATGTATTTTTCAGCAAAATGGCCTCTTTCTGAATCTGTATAAAGCAATGTGTGTTTGATAATAGGTTTGCAAGGAAGGTGAAGAGGATAATTTCGAAAAAATTCCAAATCATCCACATTGTCTCGATCAAATCCGAACGAAATCAATTGCTGAATCTCTTCTGGCACGGCGTCTTTATCGCCAGTGTCCATAATTATAGGTGGAGGGAGTTTGGATGCCGTACGGATCGCTTCCGCCATTACGGGGTCTGCTAATTCCTTGCGCTTGCGTTTTGCCATGACTAAATCCAAAGGATCTTTTATTGTGCTACCGTTGCCCGTATTACGTGCGCCGCTTTGCGTAGACGGATGTTGTCCTTCTGCGGTTTCTGTTGAAGATGCTCTAACCGTTCGATCGAGTTTCGTTAAAAGAGAAGGACTTTTTGTTTGTGAATCCATTATGCTGAGGTATGTGATTTTAACGTTAGATGTTAACGTGTTAATCGGATTTTTCTGTCTTGGTAACCTCATCACATGCTGCGACCCAAGGCCAAGATGAAGGCCGATTGACTGATCCTGTCCAGGACAGAACCAACAGCCATTTTTGAAAGGTTAACAATCTGTCAAAGTATGTTTGCAAGTGTAAACGGTTGAGGAGATTAATATGACATTGTAAAGTTAGCTGTTTGATTGGCTGATTTAATAACCAATCAGCTTTCTTGAAAATGGAATTCAAGGTAAAATTGAACAAAAAATTATCGCGTGCTTATTGACAACATCTGGTTACATTAGATGTTAGTGCCGATTTTTTTTGTTTGGACGTACTAAATTTTTGTAAAGTTACAGGTTAAGTAATGCGAAAATTCCCTGTGAAACGTGATTTGTCAGAGAGTTGACAGGTGGAGTTTCATTATGTTCCTTTCAGAATTTATCGACTATACTTTCAATTATGGACCAGCGGAGAAATCAGCAATTGCATGTTAAAAACCCTACGATGTCACACATATTTTAAACGTTTAAACTGTCCGAGTTCTCAAAAACGATCAGTCGTACTTGATATATCAGTGTCAATGAAACCTCTTTCCAGCTTAAACTAGTATATCTAAGTGAGTATACAGACAACTTCCGCTTGTATGCCACTGTTGGATAAGGCTGGTAGGACAAAGCTCTTCAATCGCATGCGGATCCTCGTCTTACAGCCACTACCGGAAGAGTGCAAACACCATGTAATTGGTGTGGGGTGTGTGCGATGAAAATGCACGCAAATAAGCATTTTTGTTCATGAACATGAATGTAAGCTCTTTCTACATTTGTTTTTGCACATGCGATTAAACCGGTTGGTCGTTGCAAACATTATCATGTATGCACTGTTGGAACGACCAACTTGTTCTATCACATGTGTGTTGAGCGAGGTCATCAAAATCACATCGTTCAATTAAACTTACAAATTTATCAGCATCGATCTGTCATTGAAATACTATAACCATACATCGTATCCGCATATTAGTGCCGATTTTTATGTCCCAAAGAAACCTCATTTAAGCTTAAACAAGTGTAAGTAAACAAACGTTCGTAAATACAATGACGTAGTGTTGGTTACGAAAGCTAGTATCAGAATGATTTTGTACATAGCTAGATATTTGAGTGCAAAATTACAGATTGAGAATCAAGTTTGAGTAGATATTTTGAAATTATCGAAGTAGCTTTAACGTGGGCTGGGAGGTACTTTTGAGAGCTATACGCTGTATTTAATAATTGCAAATACGATAGTTTGTAGGCTAGACCGAAAAGATTCAGTGTCCGTTCGGGCTTGTTTCGTGGTGCAAATACCGATACCGTAAGCGGGCGCCCTAAAATTATATTTCTATATTTTGTATCACCAGATATCTTCGCGCCAGGCATACCTATTTGCAGATAAGCGGCTCATTTGTCCTGATTTAATTTCCTTTCTGAGTAAACTGCAAGCTGACATTATACTCGAAAATGCTGGTAATTCAGCGCATACGTACTGAACAACTTTCCCTACGGTTGAATATCAGTGCAAGACTATAAGTGGATGAGATTCCTGTTCATATACGTACCATCCATTGCTTGACAAAGGAAAATGAAGACGCGCTCTCTAAATCTGACCATGTTAACTCTACAGAGTAAATACGATGACGCTTGCATATAAGATATGAAAACTATAGATATTCATTCTGCCAGTTGGGAAGAGGTTGCTTCCGACTGATCATTTTTCAGACATAGATAGAGACATTACCTTCAAGCTAAGATAAAGCAGGTGCTTATTTTGACCACTGAACAGAGATCATACTGACGCCGTGCAAATCCTGTGGATCGATTGAGTTGTGTATGTAGCAGTGAACGTCTCAGAAGAGATTATAACTTCCGAATCAGACTAAATAGTCATGTGAGTCATAGAGGTGTACATCAGGTGTGCATGAGTGTACATCTGTGGTCGATACCAAACGACAATGACCATTTATCACAGTCTTGCCTAAGTTTGCTTTAGAAGTGACATCGCTATATATATATATCACAATTTGTAATAATTTGACTAATTTCAATTGTTTCGTTAGGCAGTCAACCGAGCATAATTCTTCTAAATGTAGGCACTTCACAAACTGAACATTGATTCAAGTGGTTTTACTCAAATTCCAAACAAAACAGATGGTGATGTTTACATATTACTCTAAAAAACACTCCACTCACCTTTCATACTGTATTTACATGAGTATATTCTAAACAAAAGTTTGTTTTCGATAAGCTTGGGGCAATGTTCACATATTTGAGCACCCAGCAACTGTAAAGCAATATGTGTACATTTGTACAAATTCATTCAAGCTAGTGGCAATTTAATGTCGAAAATACACGGATTGAATTATCGATACCTCTTCAGCTAGTTATCTTGAAGGGCAGTCTAGTTGCAATCCAACTTGGTAAATTTTGAATATAGATATTATTATTATTATTATTATTATTATTATTATTATTATTATTATTATTATTATTATTATTATTATTATTATTATTATTATTATTATTATTATTATCATTATTATTATATGGGGATGCGATTTTGTGTGTAACTGAATGTTTATTGCAAGTATTTGACTATACATGAATGTGAGTATTTTACAATTTTTTGCGATTCAATTTTGTTATTCATCAATTGATACAGAGTCATTGAATTCTGCAGAAATATAAATAATTAAATATACATGAAATAATAATGAAAATCGTGCGTAATTGCACACCTTTAATGCTCGCCGATTGCAATCATCTTCATTTAGGACTATTTTCGTGTAAAAGAAAAATGTTCGCTGCTAGGCTTACCAAAAATTGCAATGATCGAATTATAATTTTTACCAATATATCGATTTTCAAGCTCATTTAGGAACACAGCATATCTGTGTTTCGTATTTGTTCAGACCGTGGTGTTTAATGTTTCAAAGGTTATCGTTGCCGGATTTGTTTGAGGATAAGCTCATATTTTCAAAAACTTGTCTCACAAAGCCTATCGAATCATAGTCAAGCACGCGGTCTAGAAACGTGGTATTGTGTGACTCGGCGAAATCGCTTCTAATGGCAAGATGAACGGCACAAGCGACTGATTAGCGCTCATAATCCTGTTTGCTTCGATCAGGCGGAGCTCGAATTTTCATTAAGGCAGCCTACCTCAGTAAAAATCATTTATCCCACACTTACCCTAACTCTTGGAAAATGTTTCAAGAGTCAACCTCGAGGAAACCTCTGTAGCCGGAGACCCGCTACGGAGTTTGAAGGTGTATTGAACTTTGTCAAGGCAACTCCTACGACGAAATCATCGTCCAAATGTGTTATCCTAAATGTTCCTTTGGTAGCATTGTTGTAATAGAGAATCGAAACACTTGCTGCATACGCACGAGCTAGTTATTCATATATAACTACCCTACATCTTGAAATCCTGACGGGCAATCCAATGTTTTCCATAAAACTATAAATATTATTTCCAGTTCGAAAATTTCATTAAGGAAATTTGTGGTTGAATTATTATTTGCTCAAAATTTGTTCAAAAATATAAAGCTATTTTCTTTTCGTTGTTGTTCTCCATCTTGCTGAACACACGCAATGTACACTCCATTAAACTTTTGTGATTAATAGCAGGGGAAGAAGGAGATATCGCTTAAAATATACGCCTTCACCAGATTAGATTTCATCGCGCAAATTCAAAATGTAAAGTAAGGATAGGTGTCATTTTTATGTATGAACTTCATATTGCTGTGCGATTCGAGTAAGCTTTCATTACCGAGCTTAGTAAAACAACTACACCATGTTCGGGATCTGAATAGTGTTCATAAATTGAAACTTCCGTACACCGAAACGTTCTTTACACTTATGGTTTATAGAGAGCTCGAACAAGCTATTGCTCACAAGCCGATGCTTCAAATGCTGAAGTACTTTCCAGAACTTGTCAACACGGCACGTTTGCTTTACCACGACAGCACCACCTAGGCTGGCACGGTCATGCGAACAGAATAGAAAATGGTCGTGTTCCAGAAGATCATCCCTATAGCAAGTTGAATTGAGGAATTTGTCCATTGGGCAGACAGCACTTGCGGTACAAATACGTTTGTAATTGAGACGAGAAAACTTTTGACATTGACCCAACGAGTTGGGAAGAACACGCAATTAGCAGCTCACTCTGAAGCTTTGTGTAAAACATTATCTCCCAGTTGATGAACTATAAATACTGCTGACAAATGGAATTCACACGCGCAGCGGGAGAGATTCTTCCTCCTGATTTGGACTATTTAGTCATTTGAAACGCGGTGGAACATGAAATCATCATGCAACTGTTATGGAAACTCATGGATGGCATCAACACACTAGGGGCTGCAAAAATAATTTAAACAAAAAACAGATTGTATTGTTAGTATAAACAAATTTTCAGCGAATAAGATTTATTTATCCCCACAAATTTCAATAATAAAATTAACAAACAAGTGGTAGACGTTATAGTTTCATTGAAAAATCGAATCGTCAATAAAATATTATTGTCTGATACATCTTCGGGATCGTGTACGACAGGGACATCAAACTTTGCGATGGGTATCAACGAAAAGTCAACTTGTAGGATTCATTCATTTTTAAAAACAATCGAATAATTTGATGACCGAACAAAATGTGTGAAAAAATTATTTTCAATCACGGCCGATTTAAAGGTCGCGCAAAAAATAGTATAGTTTTTTCAGAGAAATATAAAGAACGGAGGTTCGCTATACAAACCATATTAAGATCCAAGTTTTACCCCGTTTAAACCATCGCTACAGTTTCACTTCTCACTAAAGATAATATTGCTGTCTCCCAGACACCATGAACCTTCCTAAACATAAACAAAAATAATCCGTTGCATGCATTTCCTTAACGCAAACGCACACAAACGCGACCAGTTTCGCGCTGTTCGCAATCATCAGGTAGGAACAGTACGTTCAGGATCGTAAACAGTGTTGCTTCATTCCAGACAAAACATAAAAAAATATTTTTATGCACATCGTGTTTCGTTTATTTGTAATGGGATATATTCGGTCAACCTATCTAGCTTTTTTGAACAAGTTTTCAGTGACTTTATGTTTTACGAACTCATTACGTGTGTGCAACATATTACTTTGGTAAACATACTTTACTTTTTCCAACCCTATGGTTGTTCTTGAAATTAATGCTTTTCGGTCAAAATCACCTTAAATGACCTTGACTGACTTTGAATTATCACCTTTTTGCGAATGTTGTAAAACGTGCATAACTTTATTGCCCAACCTTGAGCGCAATAACTAAAATGGTCTTAAATATATACCAGTGTACAAATAACTATCTTTCTATTGCTGCAGCCTAGCAGAACCCTATATAAGAATAATCCTCATTTGTCAGAATGACGCGATAACGATATAACGGAAGATATTTGGCGAAAAAATGAGAAAGAACTTCAGACGCTGAGATAATCCTGTTGAACAGTTGACCGCATCACCTCATCGTCTTTTAAATTTGATTAATTCGTTGAGTTCATTTGCATAATCTAATCGAGCAACGGATTATTTAAATTCGTTGAAGTTCGTTGAGGCAATACACATTTTCGGACAGCATCTTGAAAAGTTTTCAGTTAAAATTAAAATGCACTTTTTCAAAGTAATAAAAGTCTAAATTCGTTTCTTTGTAAAATCGTGCCTGAATATATTAAAATAATTGTTGCGCGTACTTATAAGTCAAAATCATTAAGTAACAAACTGTACTGTATGTTGTATCCGCTTGTTTCCCTTTCTATGGTAGGATTGCTTCTGCCTCACTTAGAAAAGATAGCTCACATGAATTTGTTCGACATTATCTATCGACGAATATGAAGAGACCATATGCTATTTTTGAAAAATATTTCATACCCTAAACCATCCATTACAAAGACTTTTGACATGAAGGAATACATAGAACTATCGGAACATGGTTGCACACCATTCCTGTCTAAATTGTAGGAGGTATATTTATTATGTCTAGGTCAGTTTTACTTGTAACAGTTTACCTTATTTTGAACCATTAAACACAATGTATTACTTGGCGGATACGATTTTTTCTGCGCATTTTGTGAAAGCAGTGTCGAAGTTTTGGGTTTTGTATGACAAATGTTTTTGGAGATGATGTTGCTCTGATAAACAATGGATTTTGTGTTAGTTTCGCAGTGTTGTACTGGTTTTAGTTGACTGTTGGATGAATCTAGATGCGTCACGGTGTAAAGTGGACGTTACGCTGCTTTGAACTTAACCACCCTATGCTCGGGCCCTAAGTAATTCTGAGTCTAGGTGAGCACATTGACCTCAACGCGATCCATCGTCGAACAACTGAGTTTGTTGCTTATATCTGGAATTCGTCTCACAGTGAGTGGATTACCAAACATAGACTTTAAAACATTTTCCACTTTAACACTCCTAAGAAGTGGTCTCTTATGAATACTTATTATAGCTACCCACTCCGAACACTCAATCGAGGATTTTTCAAATGCTTAGAAACGTTTTCTAGCACGCTGTATTTCAAAGGTTCTGGATGCATCATCTGTTTCATTGTCTAGCCACGAACATGTTCAGCCCTTATGATAGGTATTAATTGGAAATATTTCCCGGGAAAAATCATAGCGGGTACATCTATAGCAATTCTTACATTAAAATATATGTCATATAAGTTCCAGAAATTACCCACATTTTCAACTGATGTTGCACGGACTGTTGTTTCATAAAACAAGAATTGTTCGAAGCGGTATCACCCCAGATTTGCATAACAATTGACAGCGACAAGATCGTCCGCGTGCACAAGTGTAATTTTATCAGTATCATGATCAATGCTAGACAACTTTACAATCATGACGGAAATCTGCTCAAAATGTAAAAGTAAATGGGGCGATATGTGCGTAAAAAATAATTGATTAATTTAGGTTCATTGTCAACCACTTCTAAATAAAGCGTCATGTTGAAATACATAGAAAACTTGGAAATTTCCGTTAATTCAAATGAAGTGAAATATTTGATTCAAGATTCAAGATTCACGAATTTATGGTCACAAAAAGCACATAGCTTCACAATTACCATATCATAGTAAATATTCGTTCAGGAAATAGGTATAAAATAAACATGTAATGTCAAGTATAGTCAAGTTATATAGTTACCATGAGTCAATACGCAGGTGTCGTTAAATCATTGTGCAACAAATAAGTATCCAAATTTCGAATAAACGTTTCGATGCTGGGAGAGATGACAAGAGTTTCGGGTAGGGAATTCCAAAGGAAACAGACACGTACACAATAAAAAATATCGGCGACAGCTGATACGGGAGTGGGGAATTTGCAGTGTAGCTGAGTGGCTGCGTGTATGTCGTGACTCACGGTATTCTAATAAATGTTTTAAGGGATGATTTGGGATATTTAATATTTTGTATGTTAGTATCAAATCGCTTCGAAGGCTTCTTTGAAGGGTAGTGGGGAGCCTCAGTTTTTGCAATCGTTCCTCGTACGTTAGTTTCCGGAAACCTCTTACGAGTTTGGTTGCACGATTGTATATTTGTCAAGCAATACTATATCCTTTTTTAACCACGAAGTCCAAGCTTGTGATGCATGCTCCATGATTGGATTCAAAAAATACTCGCTCCAATCATTTCATATTTTGGGAAGACCTATTCTATCATTGGTTTCTTAAAAGCTGAGAAATTGATCTAGTGAACGTTTTCATGATATAAGATTATTAAAGATTATAAGCGATAGCTACTTAAGTTAGAAATGTGATACTATATATATATATATATATTAAATTTAAATTATTCGTTATATTGTTCACAGAACTCTGTTATTCATTTCCATTTAATAAATTAGTTCCATTACATTATTATTCAATTTATTAACGCTACATCAAACTAAGTTCGGGCCATGGTTGAACGATTTCGATCAAACCTTTCGCAAAAATTTATTTGTTTTACGAAAATATTCCAAACTTCAAATGATTTATCGGCAAACGGCAAACGTTATACGAGATGACGACCGTTACTTTAGTGATTACGAATTTGATAATTTCGTATGTTCTAGCGGGAATTTCAACATTCTTGGAGGAAGTGAAGTGAAAATCTGTGAACGAATTGTTCGGTTTGCAAGCAACTTGGTTTTTATTCATGATAGAAATAAAACGGGAACCATTTGTAATTATTGAGTGGCTGAACGCGAGCCAGAAAATACAAGATTCAAGATTTATGGTTGATAAACATTCAAGTTTACAATAACCACAGTGTTGAAATACAGATGCAAAATACATACGTATAAATGATAGGAAACTGTCTTCAAGAATTGAGTATAGCAGAGAAATGGCTTATTATTAAGTAGTGGCAATATTGGGGTCGGCTTGCATAAGATCCTCAGGTTTTGAGTTAAATAAACACAAATCTAAAATATTGAAACCAAAAATCGTATTCGCACTCAGCTCCATCATACACATAATCCTGTAGGTATTGTACTGTCTGCACTGATCAGGTAGGGACATTACATTCAGGATCCGCATGCGTGGAAACAAGGTTGAAGATGTTAGCCACCCACAGATAAAACTGGCACGAATAACCATGTGACCATCAATATATATTTGGGTTTAAACTCACGACACTAAACAAAATTGCCCAATTGCATACATTTTCATCGCACATCACCTCCGGTTTCGCGCTGTTCGTAATTAAAATATAGGGACAGCCCGATTAGGATCTACGTGATTCGAAACAGAGGAGAAACGGTAAACTAGGGGTTAGCATGTAAGCCATTATGAATAGGGGTGGTACGGCCAGCCTGGTCAATCGCATAGGCCCACAAACATGTGAACGGGGATAAACTCATGGGCTTGAAACAAAATAAAATGCATGCGGACCCTGATCGTACTGTCTCGAACACTGGAGTGCAAAAAGCAACATACTTCTTGTAGGTTGTGTGTGTTTGAGAGAAGTGCTTGGAAATGCGGGTTTTTGTTTCAAGCCTGTGGCCTTATCTCCATTTGAATGTTTGTGTGCGAATGTGATGGAACATGTTGATCGTGCCAAACTTATACACCGCTAACTTAATGGAGTTTGTCGAATTGAAATGTAGGGAATAACAATCAAATCACACAAGCAAAAAATAAAATACCCGCAGCATAGGAGTGTGAGATATAAAACACGTAACACGACCGCGTATATTTCTAGAAGTTTGAAGTAGAAATAGGATATCCAAGGAGTGGAAAACAGTAATAAATACTTCATTGTGAGGGATATGATCACACCATACTCGTTCGTAACAGAGTCAACTCGCGTAGACGTCTGAGGCTCTCAAACTGTGGCATATTTTTTTGAAGTACGTCTACAAGACTATACGCACGATGACACGCGGTACAGAAGCAAAATATGATTTCTGGAGCCATGGTATCCATTCTTGGGCAGCATGGTCCAGAACGCATTAACCACTCGATGGAACGAAAAAAAGAAAATCTTCCAAGGACCTGTCGTAACATGCTTAGAAGACGAGAAGCACGTACTTCAAACCTAATTTTTATCTTAGTTACTCGATTGTTCTGTAATCTGAGTACATAACGCGAACGATTCGAATGAAAAGCAATACCGAGCAACCATTTTTTGCATGGAACGGAGCGTACGCCCGTTCATCCTGTTGAGTAAATTTCAGTTTTCTGCCGTGCCACATATCTATGTCATTTATTTCAAATAAGGTCTACATTTATTACTGCACACATAAATTGGTCTAACATCAATATATTGAATTATTTGAAACATGCTATTCCGTTTATGTATCGAAAACTTCAGAGAACTCGATAAAGCTCAAACGAAATGAACAACATCTGATGATCTAGTTACCGGTTTTTTGTTTGTTTCGAAGCTGTTTCAGTTGCCATTATAACAATTCCTCCCCGCTTGGTTATTGATTGATTCTAATCGATTAATCAATTTATATTTTGACGTTTACAAACAAATGATTGAAGACTATTCTCTGTGCTAACAAAACCGTTAGGCAGATTAATCAATCATATCGGATTCACAATAATAAGGTTTGTATTTTTATTATTTCAAATCTGTTTTTCTACTGGTTCAGATAACCAGCTGCCAATTTTCATTTAAGTTACCATGATCATTTAAATGTGTACCCATAGAATAATTTTTAAATATCGAAAAAAATTGATTTAGTTTAATTTAAAACGTTAAAATATGATATAATCCTGAAGTCTCGAGGGAAATTTTAACTGTTTGACCTATCATGAAAACAAATATTAGCCAATTCCCTATGAAAAGCAAAAAGTTGACAAGAATTGAAATGGAGACATTTCTTTTTAAAGCACCAAAAAGTATGTAGGAGGGCACCCTCCTAACAGTATGCACTAAAGAAAATGGTAAGAAATCACCGAAAGATCAATTGAGCGAAAGTCCAACGATAGCGAGTCACATCCACGCCAGAAAATCCAAAGAGATTGTATCCAAGGTGCAGAATGCGCTAAACTGTTGTAGGAACCGTTAATCACAATACCCACACGAACCAACAAATACAACCTTAGCAATCGCGGAAGCAGACAAAGGCCGAGTGTACAAAATTATATTAACCGACAAAAAGTGTATTTTACAAGCATCAATACGAATGAAGCAAACAATGCAATTAAAAATCTAATAACTATACAAAGCCAAATGTTTAGGTACAAAATGGAAAGATAATAAAGATATATATATATATATATATATATATATATATACCACAGAGTTTTGTTTTTGAAAGGATACTTCATCAAGGTCATACAACAATAATGTTGAAATAGTTTTAATTTTGTATGCTTCATCTTCACTGTGCTTGCTGTGACATACGATTGTGGCACTATCCGCCTGTGCAGATAATTATACTTGGTCATTCACTTTTCAGCTTCTCCTTTGTTTGAGTGGTCGCTAACAGACTTCTTAATTCCTAAAACAATTTATTCGTCTGTCGTGAGCTCCTTCTATTAAAATTTATTTGTCATTGTCTTACGTAAGATTACAGCTGTTCCCTAGTAAAAAATATCACAGCAAAACGGTTTATTACATTTACAAAGCCTTTCATCTTAGAAAAGATAGACAATAAATTTGGGCGCTTAGAATTTTTAATTTGAATTTACCATTGTTTAGATCAATAGCTCTTGAGAAAAATTTGTATTAGCTAATCGTATATTTACTCAGAGAAAATGTTAAATTAAAAAGCTTCATTTGCATGAATTTCCATCACACCCCACGGCCAATCTCATGCTATATACAATCAGCAGGTAGAGACAGTATGATCAGGAACCTCAGGCCTTGTTAAATTAAATTCCTTAAATAATAAATTTCCTCTTTCCGTTCTACTCTTCAACTGATTGCGTGCGTCGTTTGATTAAAATACTGTGGAAACCGATTGTCTGAAGTGGTCATAACGTTTTAGGCTGGAAAATAATCGAGTGAATGGGATCTGTCTTAATTTTGGTTGCTAGTCTACACTACGTACGGAATTTTTTTGTCTCATTGCCTTGGCTAAAAGTGGGTATTCTGAAATTGAGAATATTTTCAAAATTTTACAGATAAAGAATTTCTGACAGGATGTTTTCTTGAAAAACATTATACATACCCTCGCTTATATTTTCTACTACCAAGAAGGAACACCCAATCGACCCACGAGGTTTGCACTGTGTTGACGCAATTTCCGTTCAGCAACTGTAATCTCTAGCTGCTTGTCTCAGGCTTGAAGTTGACGCTACTCAAGGTCCATCCATTGTAAGCCGTGTAGGGTAAATCCTGTTGATATCTTACATTTAATATTAAAAGATGCTATATCTCTTCCAATAAAGTTGTTTACGCAGCTTGGGCTTATTTCAAGTTCTTCACCATGACTTCAACTACATGTAGTAAAGCACGTTTATAATAAAATAATCGATTTATACTGAAGGAAAAGCAAGTCAGTTTGGATGAAACTGTTATAATTTATTGAAGAACCTCTGAAGACTGAGATCAGGTGCCACATATGAATTTTGCTGCTTTGTCCATTCAAAATATAAGTTTTCCAACCTCTTTCCACATGAAGTTGTTTAACCTTCCTCTACCTAAAACCTCTCATAGTACACGGAGTACTAAAATGGGGTCATATTTGACCCCAATCGTTTTTTTGTATTTAAACATGTTATTAAGGTTCTGCAATGGAATGAAATGAATAAAAACTATATTCTAGAGACTTTAAAGCTTTGTTTTCAAATATTCATCAACTAAAATCCATATTTATGGAAAGAAAAACAAAATTTAATAAAAGATAAACTGATGGGTACAAATAATTAAGCATGACAGTTTACACAATTTGTTACATTGGATTCTGTATGTTCAGGGCAAATGAATGCAGAGCATAACGAACATTTAACACGATATTTGGTGTCTTTCGTCCTTGGGCAGAATGCACAGCGATTTCTTTCCCTTTTCCTAAATTAGCTGGTATTGGTGGTGGAACCTGTTGTGGTAGAGGGCCTATAACTGATGCCATAGCTGCTTGAACTGACAATGGTATTCCTGTTCTTGGAGGATTTGCCCTCGCTTTGATTGCAGGTTTCACGAGTTCCAAACCCAAATTCTTCTTCATAAGTAGAAGAGGAAGAATCATCTTCACTAGGCAAGATATTGTCTTCTATTTCTGAATTTTCATCAGAAATAAGTTCTTCTTCACTATCAACCTCCGAATCGGATTTATATAAAGTTTCTTGTATTTGTTCATCATTAAGATATATACCAGACATGACTGGGTATTATTATCTGGAAAAAATTATAAAAATTAAAAATTTCTGTAATAAATAAACTTTTAGGACAATATTTGACATCAACACATTCTCCTGAAATGGGGTCAAAAATGACCCCACACACTTAAAAACGTAATAAGTAGTAAAATAAAACAAGTATCCAATTGGTACTGCTTGTCAATGTTTTACACATAATTTTAGGAAGGAAATGATAATTTTGGATAAATTTAACCATTAGTTTAGCAGTTATTGCAAAATTACATACTCTGGGGTCATTTCTGACCCCATTTCAGGTCCAGGAAGGTTAAAAGGTGACAGGTGCGTTCGTTTCATGATTAGATTTTCCAGGAGTTGCAGTAAATCAGCGAGGTACTTAATGGGTACGCACTGCATAGCAACATTTAAATCATCACGGTCAGTTTGGTGTTGGACAACCAATTGAAGTTCAAACGCGTCTAAATTACAGTCGCCATCTTATTAAACCCAATGTCTTGCGAGTGGTCATTCATAATATTTGAACGAAGATTCGTTAAAGTAATGCGTTGCTCACATCCCCGCATTTACACACCTCAAGTTGTGTAAGCAGCACATTACTTTGGTCATCTATAAGCGCCTTGAGTGCTTGACAAAGAATCACTATGTGATTCAATGTTCGTTGTACGAACCCTATGTAACAGTGGCATTCAAGTGTAAGTTTGTTTAAGATTCGTCAAGTTTTGTACTGTTTTATCCTTAAAGATTTCCTCAATTTGCACGAGAGAGGCAAATTCTTTCATTAAGAACATTAGTTTTTCTCATGTTGCAGGTGTGCGCCATATGGGTACATTCTGAACTTCAAAAATCACGATGTGTTCTCATGCGGTACATGGCTCGAGCAATGAAGATGTAAATGTTAAAAACTGGCGCCTTAACGTCAAACATTACGAATCAGCAACCGCGGCCAAGATGTTAAGCTCAGCTCAAATTCTTTATATGGCGATTGATAGGAACCACTCATGTGTATTATGCCAATATATTTACAGAATCAATCGGTAGTTTATGTGCTTTTTTACGCATAAAATACCACAGATAAGCGAAATTGGCTGTTTTTTTTAAATTTGACATGGATCAATTGTACATCACTCTGAATAACGAAGATCAATTTGAAAATACCGTGAAGGCTCATCGGACAAAAACGTTAAATAAAGACACAGCTATTGATTTCAACAAGCGATTGATTGAGTCCACTATTTAATGGTTAATCATGTTGAGTTAGGAATGGTTATTAAGAGTGCGGATCCCAAATTAATTTCGATTCTGGATATTTTATACTTTTAGGTTTTACATAAATAATGATTTGAGTCCAATGAATTATCAATTAATCGATTATCAGATTAAGTGTGCAAGATTGTAAATGATGTAAGTTATTTTCTGAATTAACAAACGAGTTTGCCATTATGATCATGCGAAGATTGAAACATCTCTCAGTGCTAAACAAAGATATACTTTGACACTACTTCTAGATGAGGTTCTTATGATTAAATACAGAAGCACAAAATGATTACCAGTCAAGCGTTCACGACGATTGCAGATGACTAAAGTTAGTTTTGTTCGCATACCCCGTTCCGTAACTGATTTCTCTATGTTTGTCGTCAGCTGGTTCAAGCATTCACGGATTAAGAATTCAAGGATTTATGGTTAAAAAGTTAATACTATAAAACACCACAGGATTACGTTATGAATAAAAAGGTGAGAAAATTATAGCACAAAACGAGTAGAGTATATCAAATATGAGGCTCACGAATGATGTTCGTTTGCACGTATAACTCTAATATCGTTCAAATATCGCCAGGCAGGGGAGTTTACAACATGCTGATGTTGGAATTTTCAAACGAAAATCATCACACGGCAAAAAATAAGGTCGACAATCAATACGGGAATTCGGGATATGAAAGGATATGGTATACACACATGCCACTTTCTCATCACAATCTTAAAATATTGTCTCAGTGGATGTCCTTTTGTGGACACAATTCTATAGATCAAAAACTTATCGTGCAGTATCCGCTTACGATTAAATTCACATAGACCCGGTCGTCTTAATCTTCCGCTATGCGGAATTTTGTGAAGAATCATCACTAAATATTTGGAATTTGTTAGATTTTACCAAAGAGAGTGATATCTTTTCTCTTTTTGATAGTTAGAGAGAGTCCATTGATAAATCGGATCGGTACAATAACCAATGGAGTTCAACTAGACCATGATGTATGCCATTACACACTATTATGTAAAGATATAATGATAATAGAGATGTTGTTGTTGTGTTTTTACCATGCCACGTTTGCAGTTAATAGCCGGCATTGGGTTGAGACGATGAAGCTGCTTCAAAATGATGACTAAAACACTCAAGAACCGGTTTCAGATGGAAAATTCGGATCTGTGCAAAGGACAAATTACGTTGATTTTTCTATAGGCATCGTTGATCGCTTGACCTGGAATCACTCTGTGATTTTTTTAACATCTCGGTTCATTGTACAGACCTTATATGGGAGTATACTTAAACGTTAACGTTTTGTACCGCTTTTCATTGTCTTAAGTTCTGCATAAACCAATCTTACCGTCTTTACCTGATGTCAACATAAAAACCATAAACCGTGTGTTAACTGTGAATGCGGAAGATGAAAGCAACGTAATAAAGACGAACGTGATGTTCTCTTGGCCTGGCCGGTTATTATCTCTCAGGAAAAACCATGACCCTCAGAAAATATGCTATTCACGTTAAGTGTTGGAACCAATGTTACATAGCCGAATACCGTGAAAATTCTACACCAGAAATTCCCATCGAAATATTTCAAGTTTTGAACTGATATTAGATGCAACTTGACGGTATTGCTGTTCAAATTATTGGTTCAATTGGAAAAGCTCCGAACACAACACGATATATTTATTAGAAAAATACCCTCTCTAGCTATGGAGGAGCTTTGGATGCACAGGCATTATCTTTATATTTCATAATTTACCGCTCTCACACAGAGATGATCTTCCAGGTTCTGTTTTTTGTGAATATTTCGGGTCGAGTAAACCTGAGTGTGTAAGAAAGTGGAATTCATTGCAAGGTCATCAATTAGCGTGTTATACACTTGACGGTTTATTTTGTTTTGGTTTTATTTTATTATCGGAAACGTGGGGCTGAGAACGAATTGGCGTCAGCGACTTTGTATATAAGAGCAACTAAATATCGAATTCATTCATTCATCTCGCCAATGAGCATTTTTACTGTAGCCTATAATCATCATACTCGGATAAATAAAAAATACTAGAATTCATTTACATGCCTCCCATCACACTCAGAACATCACTTTCCACGGTAAAATCTGCAACGTGATACGTTTTCGCACTACGACATTATAACTGTCATAAGCTCAAAAGACCTGTATAATAAAGTCAAAAGTGAGCGGTCAAGAGCAAGTTCTTCCCAACTCGTAGCCTGTTCTGCCATAAAACGACAATAAAATTATATATTTCAATCATGCATTTAATCACGCACACACCACACAACGACCGATTTCGTGCTGTTTGCACTTACAGGATAGGGACAGTACGAACAAATCCACACAAGTTGGTCCTAACAACTATATACCAAAGTAGCATACGAGCTCAAAACATTTTGAATTCAGTACGAATTTACCCCTAGGTCATCATATTTGAGCAATATATTGGTTTACAAGCGGGAGAATTCATGATGTAGGTGTGAAAACCCTTCAAGGTAAATAATTCAAAGATTCACCATCCAAGATTTCGGAACGTTAACGAAGTGTTTTGCCATGGATGCCAGTTGTGGTGATTAAAAATGATGTCAGTAAAGCAAACTGAAAGGTATATAACTCGTTCGAGTTCCATCTGTTTTAGACAGACCCACTAGGTTCCTTCAACGGAAACTTTGACATATTTGTTTTCAACATTTAGCCAATCTTGAAAATAATTTTATTTTCCTATAAAAGCCGCGTTTTGTTTCTTCCCACCCTTGGTCCCGAGTTAACTCCCTTATCGCAAAATGATGATTGACAGTTCCGTTTATGAGCAAAATGCCTCACATATTAACCGTTCGTTATATATTATATTGACGGTTCCACGGTAAAATTGAATTCAGTTGGGATTATTCATGGTTTTTCCAAAGTTACCGTAGCATCAATGCGTTAGATCGACCAAACTTTGCGATGACTTTCTTTAGAAATAGTAAATGCATAGTAAATGCCTTGCTAGGAAAACGGTAATTAATTATATGTCAAAGTTTATGCTATTCTAATCTCGAATTTATTGAACGAAAGAACAGTGAGCATTCGAAAAATTTTTATAATGTATTGTGTTGCGTATAATAACGCTCACTTTCCTGTCACTAAAATATTTCTTTGAAAATTAATGTCTTTACCTGGATTTTGGTTTGGTGATGCGAATTAAGCGGTTATTTTACGAAAATGTTTAAAAAAATTCGCATTGAAAGCTCGGCAACGAAGACTCAAATCTACCAAATCTCTCGACCAAATCGAAATCCTGCTTGTTCTACACGAATGTGCGAGTTTTTGTGTAACGTATGGTGCCGGCGACATATCGTAGTAATACTGTAGGAGATACCGGTTGCAAGAATTGTAAAATGATTTTGATGAATGAAGTACACAAACCTTTCTTAAAAATAGGTATAAATGTAGATTGTAAGAAACATTGAGGAATAAATCCTGTTTCCAATTACTGACCGAAAAAATCGCCCAATGTGGTATTGGGCATCATGTATTCACATTGCACTTCTGTGTGGCATTATCGAACACCATAGTGCAAATATTATCTAATAAGACGATAGTCATGTTGAATAGTATGCTTTAAAAGACTCTCAAAGGGCATGCACTCCGAGATAAGGGTTACTGTATTCCAGAATTTTAATGTTGATCTCTATTGAAAGAGAGCATGAGCAGAATCTACCTACACAATTATTAGAGATGGATTTACAATCTCAATACAACACGTCAGTCTATCGCCTATATCGAGATGGACAATTTTATGTACAAGGATGATGGTTGAATATGCCAAGTTGTTCATTTCCGCTTTTTAAGTCCTAACGAAGTGCTGCAGATAAGTTGTATGTGTTGTACACGTATGCTCTGGATGCTCTGTATTCATCATTTTCTTTACACTGAGCGTCCAGGCTAATTTCACCAACTACACCAAGCTTTAAAATTTGCGCATCATAATATTCGCTTAGAGATTGCTGACCCATTAAAATCGGATGCCGTACATGTTTTTTATGGAATACACGAACGCTCTCAAATATATCAAAGAATCTCTGATCAACAAACTTTTTGACATTGATGTTTCACGGAACATACTTAACTGACGCGCTACCTGCTTAAAAGACCGTCTACAATATAATACCATGAATAGCAAAACCTCCCATTAAGTGTAGATTCTGCGATGTTTCCGTTTTTATCCGTCTGCAAACAGTTTTTTTAGACAATCAAACGATGTATTTAGATTATTACCAAGCTGATGTGCGCCATCTGCGAAGTTAGTTTGACATATAATCGTTCGTCGACGCTTTATTGTTTACTGGTGATTGTTCAGAGTCATTTCAGCCGGTGATGTACACTTACTCCATGAATTCTCTCATTCTTCTATTTCATGCTGGGACAATATTTCATTCCCGATACAAAGAAGTAATACTAGAGAATTCTTTCGCTCCATACCACTGCCGTATTGAACTATCACCATCTGTTTTAGATTTGATGATGCGACTAATGATGATTCGAATCCTGACCTACAATCTAAAAAATTTTTCGTATCGATTTGATCAATATTGATTGGTTAAATTAACTTGATCTCTGAAAACCCATGTATAGGATTGAATATATTTTTCTTCAGTTGTGAATTGAGAACATCTAGACGGTATATTGAGCTTTTTTATACCAAACTAGATTGATGATATTTGAATGCCCCGTGTGCCGTGAGAGAGCACTAAGCGGTTTGAAGATGATATCTTTGCTGTCATTGGTAAAACAATAAGCATAGTTGAGTCAGTTAAGTCGTTCGTGTGTCATCACCCACACGCCCAAACTCGTTGAGTTCATCAAAGTCCGCATTGTCAAACACACGCACTAACTGTCTTGTTCTCATTTACGTATTAGGGAAAGGTTATCCGCGACATCAATGACTTGAATACATAGATTGTCCTTGGAAAGTCCACGGCCTATGTTCAGGTATGTATTCTGAAAGTGATGTTTTTGCGCGTAAACTCACAACAATACCAAAAGCTTTTAGCTGGAAGTGAAAGCTAAATCATCGCCCGTGCAGGGCGAAAGTACCTGATGAAAATTTTAGCTAAATCAATGCGTTTGCTGTCAATAAATCTTAAAAAATTGTCTCTGACATGCATCTTATGTCGATCGATAATTAATCTATCCCGATGGCTAGAGTAACTTGCTTACCTAATTGACAGACTGCTCGTACATTCCTAGCACATATGTATGCATACGTACGCCGTTCAAGAGAAAACTGAACCTCTGGTTCATTATATGCTATGGTTTGAAGAAGTACGTATAAGTCATTTGACAAACGATGCAGAAGAATAGAGGTCATAAAGGTTAAAGGTCATACTCGGCATTGAAGTCTAAGGCAAGAAGTGGCTTTTTTCACTTACTCACCAGGATGAATGCGCGACAGTAGATGCATTATGGAGTTGGTTAAGTAGTAATTGTATGGGTGATATGTTGGCTGGGATACTGTCAGTTGACCGATGCTAAAACAAGATAAGAATTAGTTGGCTCCGAAACTTTACCCATATTACCGTGGACTGAGACTGTTTGTCTGACCTCTATCCACTAACCTTCCTAGTATGTGTGCCCGAAAAACATCACCCACTTAGGATCGATGAATAACGGACGTACACACACCATCCTCCTTTGTCCACACGAACAGTTATCTCGAAACTCACAATTTCAGTCGACTGATTTTGAATCATCAGACAACCAATCGTTCATCTGATTGCTGCATTCGCTGCATTGAACTATCTGCCATTAATTATTGCGATTGTTTATATTATGTGTGTGGTTAGCGTTAAAACGATTTTCGTGTTTTTTCCACTTGATTAATTTTTTGTTAATCCTTCCAATTGCTTGATTGTTCGTATGTGGCCAACTAAAAGAAATCGAATGGAATCGAATATTAATCTTTCGTAAACGGAATTCAAACTATAAGACAAAATTACGTTATCTATACGAAAAGAGACATTTTACTTTTTCGGGCATGCTTGCATTAGACTATCGTAAAACGCTTAATTAGTCAAATTTAGTTTATACTATACATTTTGAGTGGTGAGAGGTGAAATGTCTTTCGGATTTTGACAATCATAGTACAGTTATTTAGGGTGATCTTGAACAGTTTCCAACCTGAACTTTTTAACGTTACAATTCTTGCTGGGTGCAAGACAATAGTTTGCTCTTCAGAATTCCAATCTCCAACCGTCATTCGGTCTTTAGTTGGGATATCTTGCGGTCAATTTACAAAGTCAGCGTTTGTTAAACGTCATATTGTCAGCTCAAAAGCGAATAGCGATTTAGGCTGTGATTGAAAGGACACAGAATTACTGCCATTAAGCGTGAGCGCTTTTAATGTGACCTAATGCCTGTTGATTTTTATGTCATTGAACTCCTACGGTCGATGTCGACCATGAATAAACATCATAAGTGCAGGGTGCGCTTCACAGCGTTTCAAACGAATCGACAGTCGGATTCGAGAGAAGTAATCTCTCCGGCAAGGTACACAGTAAAAGATTGTTCGAGGTCGATTGGCGGCACTTGCAACCTATTTACATGAATTACGTGCAGCAGTAAAAGACAGTATCTACTCATTCTCAGTCTGAAATTGACGCGTCAAATACTGCCACAAAAATAAGTGGTTAAATACAAGTATATCTCATCTTAATGTTGATTGTTTTTAATCTGGTTTGCAACAAAATTATTAAACAGTTATTTCTTTGTTGATATAAATTTTGGAAGGAAACAGAGAAACATCAATTGATATCACATTGACTTCCAACCCATTTTCGGCATCAGGATATTCACATTCATCGAATCGATAAAGCATAAATTTGCTCATTAACATTTGAAGCATTGCTAAAGTGGTAAATTTTGGAGCTACTGCCTAAAGAGTTCGTTCAACAAACCATGAGTCTCAAAGGAAGAATCACACAGCAATGCTTACTGTTGTTCCTAAAGGCATGGTAAGAGAAATGTAATATACACTTCATCCCTACTGCAGTTAATCAACACTATGCGTGTTGGAATGTTTGTCCTGTTTGTGCAATCACATCAAAACTACTTAGCGTGTAAACAACGGTAGAAATTGAACAATTTTTGACTAGAAAATGTCTTGCGTCTAGATCACGCGTTCAAAATCGTTTCAATGCCCCGAACCCCTACAATATTTTAACATGTTCTCGTAAATCTAAGCGGAACCTTTATGCTTCCAATCACACAACATCTGCTATAACCTGCCTCTTGTTGAGTTGTTCTTGTAAATTTGGATGACTTACGTTTGCCTTTGAGATGGCAGTATTACAAAGTAGGCATTAGGGTTTTGCAGACCTTCGGTTATTTCTCTGCAAGTAAAACCATGCTGCACACAATTTTCATTCAATTTCCATTTTCTTGACATTAGTAAAGGTTGTTTACTAATTTGAAAATTGCAATGTGATAAAATATAGAGGCAGTTAATTAGGACAAAGTTAGCAGTTTATGTAAAACATAATATAATATGAACTGTTTATTATTGACAAACAATTGACAGTGAATCAACAGAGAATAGCCCCACTTACTGCAGGACAATAAAAAATAAAAACATCTCTCAACCTTGGTTGGGAAACCTTGGTCAAGATGATGTGACCAATGGTATTCGTTCTGTGTGAGCAAAATGGGCGGTAATTTTGTTGGTAGTTTTAACTAACTTGTATTGGGATCTCCAATACAATTTTACAAAGCGTTTGTTCCAAGTCACATATACGAGAACGGGCATCGGACATCGTGCCATTTTTTATGATGAACATAAAAATATCGCTATTCCAAACGTGTTGTTCATCCTTTTCCAATTACCGTGTTTTCATGTCGCTCACACACCCCTACTCATAATTTCCTGACAGTTTCATGCGGTTTGTCTCGACAATTTGGGGAAGATTGTTAAGAATATTTTCCCTCAAAAAAACTGAAATATTCCATCATTTTCCGCATCGATCAGCGGAAGTCCCGAGTCGCTTGAGTCTGCTAAGTCTAACCTTTCCACAAATCCCTAGGGAGCATCGTATACAATGATTTTGTCTAACATCACTCACTCAAACCTACTATCACAAATCACTTCGCCGATTAAAAAGGTTACAATGCATAAATCTTATATCGAAAAAGAATGGGAATTTGTTGCAAATTAGTTTTATTTCAATTTCAAAGTTCAGAATAACATTGCAATTATAACACGAGAGGTCCAAAGTGAGATTATCGTCTCATCAGGATATAGAAATCTCCGAAATTAGCTGTTTATTATCTGTAATCATCTGTCAGTTTATGTCCTTTGGTTAGCGTAGGATATGCTTCCCGGTATTTCAATGAGAGCGTCATAATACAAGTTTAGAAAAATTGTCACATGAACATATCGAATGTGATGAACTTCAAGCATCAAAAGGAATTAAATATCACGTGATATTTGTTAAACTATTTCGGTCAAGGTCGATCTTGGCCAATGGGCTAAAAAATCACGAACTGATCGTTTGTGAAAGCAAAAGTTCGGTCTGCATAATTTGATGACTATTGCTTAACCTGTCCATGAATTACCCCAGTTGAATCTTTGTGATACATTGTAAGGAACCGAGAAACACTCAATTTAGGTCATTTACGCACAAAAAATGGAAGTTTTAATTGATACGTAGCTGGCTTTCGATTGATGTATCAAACACAATCTTCACAAATTCTTGAAAATTTCCATGTTTGCAAGCATTTTCATCACATACACCATACGACCGGTTTCGTTCTGTTTTCGCTAATCAAGTACGGACAGTAAGACCTTGAATGCT
>JACCGJ010009969.1:0-14002 GCA_013407085.1 Atriophallophorus winterbourni
TCGATGTCGACCATGGATGTACATCACATCGCATGAATTTCATGTATTGCAACTTTTTGAATGACTAAACAGTCCGATTCGGGAGGAACAATCTCTCCCGCAGCGCTTGCAACGATAGTCAGAACTCTGTTGTATTGCATCAGTTGCACGCCCGCGGCGTGATCTGCGTTCAGCAGCCAGGAGCTGTATTTGCTCCTCCCCGGCTTGCAGTCGACGCTTTACACAATGCCTCCAAAGTGAGCGGTCAAGCGCAAGTTCTTCCCAGCTTGCGGGGTCAATGTCAAGAGCTTTCATATCTCTTTTGCAAACATCTTTGTACCGCAAGTGCGGTCTGACCAATGGTCGGCTTCCTAATTGCAACTCACCGTAGAGTAGAACTTTCGGAATACGACCATTTTCCATTCTATAGACATGACCAAGCCACCGCAGGCGGCGCCGACGTAATAGGGTGAACATGCTCTGTAGACCAGCTTTTGAAAGCACTTCAGAGTTAGTCACTCTGTCCATCCACGATATGTTCAAGATACGACGGATGCTTCGAAGATGGAAAGCATTCAGCTTCCGTTCGTGTCTTGCGTGGGTGGCCCAGGTTTCACTGCCGTATAGTAAAGCATTTAGTCTAACTTGATTATAACTTTAAACCATTGGACGCAAGCACTAGACGAAGGACGTCCCCTTACATATTTGTAACACATGATTTCAACTCTCCCAAGAGTACAAATTTTGGATCATAACCGGTTCTATTTCTATATCAGCGTAGGCGGCGCTGTCATGGGAGAGTGAAGGCGCTCAGTATATCAGCTTTATAAAGCACTACTGCATATGTTTTTCTCCGTCTGCTGCTGTGTAAATTATAAGCATTCAGCTTCCGTTCGTGTGTTACGTGGATGTTTCAGGTTTCACTGCCTTCATTAACACTATTAAAATTCACACAGACTTATATACACTTACTGATAAGATTTTATTATCCGGAACGGTAAAAGCTTGACCTCATCCGTTCACCGGAAGTGAATTTTTGAACTTGAACTGCATATGATATTGGGCAGCCAATCTTTTCATCTAGTGCATGTTTCTTCTCATTATACATCACACGTAGTCATGGTGCATGCAAATGCTCAGCTGAAATTGTAAGTCAAATTCAAGGTGGTGGATGTGACATTACTTATTATTGAAACAACGAAAATGCTAAAGTGTATTAAATTTTGCAGATTTCAAACCGATTTACTTTGACAACACGATTTAAAGAAATACTGATTTGATGAACATTCTTATTATTCGTTTAAAATATTCAGAAGAATTTTCAGACGTTTCCCATCGCACTCATTGTTCAAAATAATCAATACATACATACATCCCGTTGTGGACCATACAGTACAAGCTTGGACACCATGGACGGAAAAAGGCATATCGCTTCTCGAGAGGATGTATCATAAGGCAAATAAAATGATTCCGGGATTGCATAATCTACAATTTGAGCAGCGACTGACTAGATTTGGATTGTGCACCCTCTGGCGCAGACGCATCCGAGCTGACGTAATCCTGATATACCGAATAATCCATACGAGGTACCACCCACTCAGACACTTTTTACAATTGGTTCCAATCTCCCGGCCCGCAGTCACAACCTACATATTCAAATCCCACACTCCCAATTAAACAATTGCCACAACTTTTATGCAGTTCGTGAATGTTATTTTGTGGAACAGTTTACCGCCAGAAATTGTTCCCTCATCAAATGAAATGATATTAAAACAAACGTTACGATCTTTTATGTTAAATGATACTGAGTTTGCCCCAGTTTACTGAAATTCCTTAGTGATTCCTTTTTAAATACATACATACAGCTCTTGGCTGCTGAACGCAGATCACGCCGCCGGCATGCAACTGATTCAATACAACAGAGTTCTGACTAACGTTGCAAGCGCTGCGGGAGAGATTGTTCCTCCCGAATCGGACTGTTTAGTCATTCGAAAAACTGTAAAACATGAAATTCACGCGATTGTGATATACATCCATGGTCGACATCGACCGACGGAGATTCAAGATTCAAGATTCAAGATTTATGGTTGAAAAAGCAATTAACTTTACAATAACCTCAGGGTGGAAATATAGGTACAAATATATATATATATATATATATATATATAAGTATAAGTATAAATAAAATCAAAATCAATGGGACAATGATAGCTTATTAATAGTTTGTGGAAAAATTCGTAAGGTAGGGAATTCCAAGCAAAGCACACACGTACGGAAAAAATACCTGCGGCAGTTCCGTTTGGAATGTGGTATTTCCAACTTGCAACCATGGCCACGGCTGTTGCTGGAAGTTCGAAGGTGGAATAATATATCCAGGGTTGGGAAACAGTAGTTAGTATTTTGTATGCGCGGATGAGATCACCTCGCATTCTCCTTTGTGCAAGTGTACTCATTTCCAGTTGTCTGAGTCGCCTGGCGAATGACATATTTTCGAGACCAATGACAAGCTTAGAAGCTCTCCGTTATATGCGATCCAGGAGTAAGATGTCTTTTTGGAGCCATGGTGTCCAGGCTTGTGCGGCATAATCTAGAACCGGGTGTATATATGTATTCATCATGAGAGGAAAACACCCCGGGAAAAAACGTCCAAATATCCGCCGTAGCATGCCGAGCAGCCGAGACGCGCTTTTGTAAACGGTTTCGCATTGTAGACCATTTTTCAAACTGCCGCAAATCCAGACACCTAGGTCATTTTCTTTTTCAGTGTACTCCAGGTTAATGTCGCCGAGCTTGTATGGATAGGAAAAGCCAAGGTCACGACCAATCTGAATCATCTTCGACTTTTGCATATTCAATGACAGTTTATTTTCAGATGACCAGTTGAACAAAGCACTCAAATCGTTTTGCAGCAAGATACAATCGTCAGCATTTCTGATTTGTCTCCATACTTTTATATCGTCAGCAAATAAAACCATCTTACTATCATTTGGTAGTGGTATATCGTTTATATAGACTAGAAACAGTATTGGTCCAAGCACTGAGCCTTGTGGAACTCCGCTAGTGACATCGATGTTCTTCGATAATAGACCGTCCACACGAACTCGGATTTGTCTGTTGCTGAGGTAATCTCTTAGCAATTCGTATAGTCTTCCAACAACACCGTGTTTCTTTAGCTTGTTCAAGAGTAAATTGTGATCAACTCTGTCGAACGCTTTATAAATGTCCAGGTAGCACGCATGAATACAGCCCCCCGCATCAACAATCCTCGTCCAATCGTCTAAGCTTGTCAGCAAATTTGTTAGACAAGAGCGATTTCTGCGAAATCCATGTTGGGCAACTGCCAAAAGTTGATTCGTTTCCAGATGTCGCACGATTTCTGCGGTTATTATTCGCTCAAATACTTTTGATACCGAAGACAGCAAGGTCACCGGCCTGTAATTTTTAACATCAGAACGGCAACCACCTTTGTAAATGGGTATTATTTGTCCCAGTTTCCAGTCTTGTGTCACTACGCCAGCTTGGAGCAAATTATTAAACATGCAAGATAGAGGTTCAGATAGCTGCGCATGGCAGGTTTTGAGCAGCTTTGGAGTTATCTCGTCTGGTCCTGGAGATTTCTTTACGTGTAATTTTCGTAAGTACTGCGCTACCACCATCGGAGTAATCAATACTTCACTCAAGGTCGGTCGGTCAAGTCGAACGATTGGTTCCTGATCAGGCTCCATGGATTTCGGCGCAAAACTCCGGCACAAAAGTCTGCTAACAGGTCAGCGGTCTGATTTATGGATTCTGTGAAGCCGGACGAAGTTTTCAGGGCAAAGACTCCTGGTTTAATATTTGTTCTATCGTTTACAAGTCTATACAAGAGCTTCGGATTCTGCTGCATCTGAGTAATCAATTGCGATTGGAACGCTTGTTTATCATCTCGAATTAAGCTGATAACTTTGTTTCTCAGTCGTGTAAATTGTGCCCAAGAATCAGCTGTGTTTTGTAGCCTTGTGAAACTCCCACGCCACTGCCCTTTGTTTCATCCACTTTTTAGTCCTGCTTCGTAGTAAAAATTTATTTCGTTGAGACGTTTTCTTCAAAGCAAACATTGAATGTTCCTCCAATATAGATTTAAGGTGCTGTAAGAGAGATCGCCAATGATTATCCGGATCGGAGTAATCCAGTTGTGCGAAACTAGTGCTTTGTAACTCGGCACACAGAGCACGGTAGTTCACCATTCTGACGCATTTTGTCCCGTCATTATTGCGTCTAGCGCTACAAACGTACTCGAATTCTAGGACAACGTGCTCGCTTCGTCCGATCGGCGGTTTATAAACGATATTCTCAACAGCTGTGGGATCTGATGTAAGTATAAGGTCCAAGGTAGACGGCTGGTCTGATCCTCTCATACGAGTAAATCCAAAAACGTGGTTATAAAGGGGTGCGTAATCCAAAACGGCTCGAAGTTCATTTTCAAGTGCCTCTGATGGATGATCATTCTGGCTATAGAGCTGAAGAAAGTTAAAATCCCCCATTATTAATATTTGAGTATTGTATCGCGTTGTTACATAGCGCAAAGCATTAATCAGTTTATTGTTTAGATCGAGAGTTGCTGTTGGAGAACGATAGAGCACTCCAATAATGCATTGGTCTCCTGAAGTAAGAGTCAGAGAACACCAAAGTTTGTCAGTGATATCAAGGATCACGTCGTTCATAGCTCTACAGATAAACGATTGCTTGAAGTAGAGTGCTGCTCCTCCGCCATCGCCTAAACGGTCACGCCGGAATAGAGACATGTTGGGCAAAGAGAGTTCATTATCAGACAATGAGGCATGGAACCACGTTTCTGTTACTGTAACTATGTCTGGCGCCGTTTCATTACAAATCTCGGACAATTCGATTTATTTGTTGAAAAGGCTGTTCGCGTTTGTATAGATGCACTTAATCGTATTTTTTGTGAGTAATGGGGTGTAAACCGATGTTATTGATCCGGCTTCTTTGGATGGTAAAACATGTGTGCGTCTTATTGGTCGCCGACGGCTTGAATCGACAATTAGTTTTCGGTGTGAATTGCTCAGTCCGACTCGATTTGAGCCGGACATACGACGTTTTTTGATGCATTGATTTCCTCCATTTGGATGGAAACGCTGCTATCCGCTATCTCCAAACGGGAGAGTGTTTGACTTGGTTTGGGTGGGCTAAGTCTAACATCCTTGGGTAATGTTCGTTTCCCTTTTGTCCATTCCGACCTTACTATTTCAGCCATAGCGCTGGTCAAGAACGTAATCTTCAGAGGTTTCGGTCCATCCCCCTTATATTTTGGCGAAAAAGGAACTCGAAAAGTGTCCACAACAACGGCATTAGAAATATCGAGAGAACACGCAATGTAGCGCCATTGTTTGACGTCGTGCTCTACGGTTTCCTGATTCGATGCTCTAGAAGTATTTTCTGGTACACCAAGTAGAACTATACTTCGCGATACCGTTTGTTCCCTGGCTTTCAAGCTGCCCTTCCTTTCCCACCATGGTACATCGGGATATATGCGGCAGTTTGAGTCGGAATCTGACTTGAGTAGGTATGCATTCAGCAATACGTTCTCGATATCAGCCTCGCATTTTAGTGTTACCTTGAGCAAGCGAGGTTGACCAATATGAGGTGAAGTTGAATGGCGGGTTAGACGAGTCACTTTTCTGCGTTTACATGTTCAATTTTCATTAGGTGACAAAGTTCAGACCATTTCTCGACATCGTGTTTCTGTTTGCTATCAAACAGGCTTTCTTGGGACTCGCTGACATTCGTACATATCACGTTCAGCGTGTATGGGGTGTTCTTTTTGCGTATCGGAAAGTCAGGCGTTTTAGAATTAAAAACATTTGTGGCTTGACTTTGTGAGTCGGGTACAGCAGTTTTGGAGTGTACAGCTGAGGTCGACCGTAACAGCATATCTCTGTAAGAATTTCCTACTTCTGTGGTCGTTTTAGCTGATTCCAAAACGGGAATAACCCTGCTTTTTGGCTTTTTTGGCACCCGAATAGCCTTAGTCTTAGATTCCTTCAATGGTGGTTCCGAAATCGATGTATTGATATGATGGTTTACATCAGTGATCACTTGCGTACTCACATGATTTACCAACATTTCTTCCACACGTCGAAGGCCCAACTCCAAACCGGCCATTCTTCTAATTTTGTTTCAAAAGTATCGTCTTTGTGCAAAGATGTAGCTCTGCAACGAACACAGATATAGCATGCACCTGGAACCATTTCATTATTTAATAATGCTATCGAGTCAGGGGCTAAAGTGCGGTCGCATTTACCATGGATTTTACCCATACACAGAAAACACGTTATTACTTTACGCGCCATGGGACTCACCGGTTGTTCGCATGCTTTGCACGTGACTTCGGGACAATTTTGCGTGTCGAGATTCGTCCTATCAGCTGGGCCGGCCGTGACCATTGTTGCGTTCGCCGGATCCACGCACTTGGCAATGAGGTCAAGTTGGTTCGATGTCGCTGCCACAGTTTGATCGATCGATTTTTTAGTCCGTATGTTGGTTCTCGTGATGCGGTGAAACATGTTAGTAGCCTGAATTGGGTTGTTCGGCAGTGTGGCGGGTTTTTGTTCGAGGTGGCTGTTTCGGAACACGTGATTTCGTCATGTTGCAAATAATCCAATATAACGCGTTAACTACACAAGCTAGAACACAGAAATAAGTATCAAAATTCGTAGCTCGACGTGATCCTTGCAATGATAGCAAAAACCGTAGAATAGTTAGCGATTGAAAAAAGTTTGCGCGCGTGAGCAAACTGTGAAATTTACGCCGATATGATAACTTTGCTGCTAATCCGTTGACAAGAGCAAAACAAATAAATTCCGATAGATATGATCGAAAGTAGCACATAATTCTTGGAATGAGAGAAATCCAAGCAGATTCGGCGAAGATATGAGCAGAAGTGTCAGAGCAACAAAAATGCGACTGCACAGTAGGTCTGGGAGGCCAACAACAACAACTTGAAAATAAATATTAACCAAACATATAGTTCCGGTCGAAATTTTATTTATCCCAGTCACAATTGAAATCACTTTTAATCCTCATTTGAAGCACATGGTCGCACCATTAGAGTAACGATTAGTTTAACTTTTTTACGTATTGCACAGCAATTTGCTTTTTTCACGATAAATCTTTAATCTTGAAATCGTGGATCAAAGTTAATCACATTTTACATAAATTAGTCATTCAAAGGTCGTATGTGTAAATTCACGCAACAGGATCTTGCATAGCCAAACATACAGTGATCTCACGTTTATCTACTTAATTTAAACCGTGGAACATGCACCGCAAGCTTGGACTCCGTGGTCAACAACGGAGAAACCATTGCTTTCTAAGATATGCCATGCTGAAACTAAACTCGTTAGTGGTTTCCGAAAAATAATGTACGAGGAACGATTGCGAAAACGCAGCCTCCGCTTTCCCCTTCAAAGAAGCCTTCAAGGTAATTCAAGGTTTTTAATAGTCTAAAAAGCAACAAGTTTAACAACAAGCATAGGATTTTAAAAATTAAAATTTAAGTGTATAAACAATATAAAGAAATAGATTAACCAGTATATAAATGTTCTGAAAACTAATAATGCAATAAAAATTCGTCTAATTTCGTTTTAAATTCATGCAAGCTAGTGGAGTGAGCAACGGTTGAAGGTAAACTGTTCCAAGTAAAACAGACACGGACAGAGTAAAAATACCTTCTACAGTTCAGGCGGGAATGGGGTATGACCAGCACATATTCATGGGTCCGATAATTCCTCGTATCCCTTCGCGTGAATAAATCCTGTATGGGATGGTTCGGGGTATGGAATGTTTTGTAAAGTAAGATTAGGTCTCCATGGTTCGTCGATAGGGAAAGTCGAGCATATTCAGTTGGGCTATCCTTTCTTTATATGGTTTGTTTCGGATGCTGATAACTAGTTTGGTTGAGCGGTGATAGATTCGCTGCATAAGTTCCACACCCCTCTTGAGCCACGGAGACCATGACTGCACACCATATTCCATGACTGGTCTCAAGTATGTATTCATGATCCTTGAGAATATCTTGGGCGAAAATTTCCCAAATACCCGTTTGAGTAGATTTAGAACACGTGTTGCTTTTTTAAAGGCACTGTTAGTTTGAAGTGACGTTTTGAAACTGGAGCATATCCAGACACCCAAATCTTTTTCTTCACTGCAATTTTCAAGGACATGCGAACCTATGTCATATGTAAACTCTACTCGATTCCCCACATTTATGATCCTGCATTTGTTGAAGTTAAACGGTAGTTTGTTCTTCAACGACCAGATGTGAAGCTGAAGTGTAATAGCAGACAATCTTCTGGACTACGAATGCTGCGCCAAATCTTTATGTCTTCCGAAATGTTACATCGAACAATTTCCGGTATTTCATTGACATAAACCAGATAGAGGAGGGGACCAAGGACTTAACCTTGGGGAATGTGATACTTACGTACAAAATATAACTTACACCATATCATCCTTTAATACATTTATTCCAATACCGCGAGCCACAGCATACACGCAGCCACTCAGCCACACTACAATTTCCCCATCCTCGTATTAGCTATCGCCAATATTTTTTATTGTCTACGAGTCTGTTTCATTTGGAATGACCTCCGCGAATCTATTGTTAGCGCTCCCGGTGTCGAAACTTGCATGCTAAATTTGTCACTTATGTGTAATATAACAATCTGACGACACCTGCCCATTAGCTCATGGAAAGTATTCAACTGGATTATACGTGAATTTACATGATTATCTGTTATTTCTTTTTCATGAACGACTTTTTACTATGATATGGTAATTGTGAAGCTTTTGTGACCATAAATGCTTGAATCCTGAATGTGTATAACGCATCACATCAAAAATCATCATATTAATCATTTACTAGAGCCCGTGGAGACTATTCAAACATGCAAACATTCAATTAATTTGACAATTGTACATTCTCGTTTGAATATCCATGGTAATTGTTCCTCTTTTCGAATCCGCATCAGTTGAAACGCTTCGCCAGAATGAATCGCACGCTCGAAAGCATTTGCGGTTTTCACTTCGAAGTTGGTTGAACCTGCTGTAAGGAGTGAGAGGGATTTCTTTAGGTTAATCGTGGTCAAGCTTCATATCATGTTATATCGGCTACGAGGTTGTTCACACAGACTTCATGACCCTCGATCTAACATTAACCACGAAGCCCCATGTTTCACTCAGAATTTTCGACTGCGACCGAATACATCCCTGAGGTAACCCTGTCCAACGCGAATCGCGCTCACTCACGAATCCCACATTAGAAGTGTACTGCAATTAGTTAAACGTGTTTAGTTCGCATACGATAAACTATCGAACAATAGCCTATTTTATATAGGAAAAGCTCGTTATTATAACACTGACGGCGACTTGTCTGTACCGGTTGTCAGTTCAGTTTTATTTGCCATTTGGTTCAATTCATGTCCTCGCCACGCTGGACTCATTTGGCCGACCTTGACGAATTGTATATCGTTCGAAAGCGCTTAAATTCTCCCATCTCATCATTTTTCCGATGATGGTGTCACTCGAAACGTTCTCATGTATGATGAATGATGAAAGCACAAGCCTGATCCAGGCAAAGTGCCGCACAGTCAGAGACTGCACGTTGGCTAAGATACTGTCAGGTCGCCCAAATAATTAAAGTTTCTTGATTGTTATCGTCAATAGTTTTGGTGCCTCCCGATCTGGTGTTCTGCATAT
The DNA here is from genome assembly GCA_013407085.1 of Atriophallophorus winterbourni. Classification (NCBI taxonomy): domain Eukaryota; kingdom Metazoa; phylum Platyhelminthes; class Trematoda; order Plagiorchiida; family Microphallidae; genus Atriophallophorus; species Atriophallophorus winterbourni. The sequence continues at coordinate 9,736 of JACCGJ010009969.1, forward strand.
CATTCTGAAGCACGTGCTTTACGCTCATCACCGGAAAGTTGTTGAAATGGCTATATGGCTATCTAACAAATCACGCTACCCAGGTAGGTGTTGACGGTGCATTATCAAAACCAATCGCAGCAAATAGCGACTTTCCCCAACGTTCAATAATTGGTTCAATCCTCTTTCTGGTTTATGCCAATTAACTACCGGCACATGTTCGATGTAACACTTCGTTATTTGTGGACGACATAAAGTTATGGCGTTGCATCCCTAGCCCAGAAGACTTTTATTACAGAATGATCTTGATATGCATCACAACTGGTCGTTGAAAAACAAACTGCCGTTTAATTTCAACAAATGCAGGCTAATGAATGTGGTGAATCGAGTAGAATTCACATAGCATATGTGTTCACATGTCCTTGAAAATTGCCGTTAAGTAAAGATTTGGGTATCTGAATGTGCTCCAGTTTAAAAAACTCACTTCAAACCAACACTGCCTTTACAAAGACAACACGTGTTCACAATCTACTCAAACGGGTATTTGGGAAATTTTTGCCCAAGTATGATGAATACATAAATGAGACCAGTCATGGAATACGGTGTGCAGACATTGTCTCAGTGGCTCATAAAGGATGTAGAACATATGCAGCGAATCTATCACCGCTCAACAAAACTAGATCACAGCATCCTAAACAAGCATTTTAAAGAAAGGATAGCTCACATATCGATGAATCAGAGGAGACCTTATCCCACTTTACAAAATTTTCCATACCCCAAAACATCCCCTACAGGATTTATTCACACGAAGGGATAGAGAACTTATCGGACCTACAAATATATGCTGGTGGCACCCCATTCCCACATGAACTGTAGAAGGTATTTTTAATCTGTCAGTGTCTGTTTTACTTGGAACAGTTTACCTTCTACCGTTGCTCACTCCACTAACTTACATGAATTTAAAACGAAATTAGACGAATTTCTATTTAATTATTCGTTTCCCGAACACTTATATACTATTTAATCTAACTGCTTATCATGTTTTTATACACGTACATTTTTTAATTTCTGCTATACTATGGTTATTGTTAAGCTTGTTGCTTTTTAGACCATTAAAAACCTTGAATTACCTTAAATATGTTGGCCCCGGCCTACTGAAATCCCATTTGTCCTTCCTTATTAGACCAACCATAAACACACATCTTGGATAAACAAATTACCCAAACTTATATTTCAGTCGAAATTTCCTCTCTCCATTTCACAATTGGAATTACTTGTGCTTCCCCTTTGAACCGCATGAAAGCAAACACGAAATTACGATTTGTTAAACTTTTATACTTATATCCTATGGTATTGTGCAACTATTTGCTTCTTTCACCATAAACTTTGTATCTTGAATCTTTTGTGCCATTTTCTAACTACCTCTTGGAATTCTGACTCTAAGGGTTCAGTACGCTTATCCGTTCTGTTGAATCATGCAAAGCTATTGCAAACCAGCAGTTCTATTAGATCGTTACGTTAAGAAAGAATATTGTCCTTTTGTTTTAATCTCACATTGATGCGTAGCTCAAACAACGCGATTCATGACTATTCGTCTGACTCAATTAAAACAATTTTTCACAACTTAATGTGATGTACACAACCTTGAGATGTGAGCTTGACAATATTCACCAGTGGCTTCAAAGTTTGTTAATCATTCACAACGTTCGTAACAGTTTTTCCAGTAGTTGTTTGATCCCTTGTCATTTGCTAACCGCACAGCCCTACTCCTCCATTATGAAACGGATGGTTTACCAAGCAGTTATTAAGTGATTTATCGTTAACGTGTGGTTTCAGCATGGCGAGGAACAACAGTTCATTTTATCAGTCACGTGACAAGGTCTTTGTTCGAGCTTATTCATGGGACTGGAGAAGAGATGGGATTTAAGAATGACTTAGGTGGAGTCCAGCAAACACAAAGAACCGACCGGTGAAACAATAAAACAGCCATCAAATTATAGCTAGTAGGCCAACGGTGCCTTGCCAAGTTTAACCCTAAATTCAGAGCTTCCAAATATCAAGCGTGATGATGATCGTTTGAAAAGAATTTATGTTTAAATTACAGTTAAACGAACAATCTTAATTTACCTTCAATTGTAATAATTGCAATGGACAAGATGTACACACGAAATGAAAATCTGTCGCTACATTGCACTCGATTACGTAACCCATTGAAAAATACATTTCACTCGTTTTTTCTTGCCGACCTGGTACTCAACATGCTTGAATGTTAGTTTCGAAAGCTTTCAACACAAAACTAGGTGATTCTCTCAAGGAACATTGTAGAAGCGGCTGGGCGTTGATGAAAAATTAACGACAATTAATTTTTTAAACGAATTTGCACTGGAGCTACCGCACATGGAAAAATTCTTCCCCAAATTGCTAGCAAATATCTTCAAACAAGTATGGAGTGTATTGGTATGCGCAGCTGCTAAATCTTCATGATCAACTGCCGAATTTGTCGTAAAAGTTGATATTGGCGGTTGAAAATTTCTGTACGGACAACGGGAAAATATCTATAAGACCAATTTGTTTAATACCACAAACATAAATATCCAATTCTTAATCTTTATGCGCCAAAACTTACACGCCATAATCTAACTTAGCTCAAACAGAAAACATTACTCTGGTTAAAAAATACGGCCCGATTGAGATTTTACATGCTAACACAATAAGATCTAAAATCCTATACAATGAAAATTACCCTTCAAAACAATCACTGACGCTCGATCAACAAATTCGAATACATAGTTACTGAGAAACGTGGGTTAATCCGCATTCTTGTTTGGATAACTGCTGCGAGAATCTTATTCGTTTGGAACCCAATGGCAGCAAAATCATACGGTCGGAAACTTATTGAGACTTCACGTCGGAACTCGACGACGAATATTCATATCAAGTAGATATTATACGGTATCTATTTGATGTGATCTATAGGGCCTCCTTTGATCGATATCGACCATGATTACTCGCATGCTTTTTGTCGTGTTCCACAGCTTTCCGAATGACTAACAGTTCTCGATCTGGGAGGAAATGTCTCAACCACAGCGCTCGCACGATATGCAGTACTTCGATCGTCGGCGTGCTCTGCGTGCAAGCCAGCCAAGAGCTGTATCTGCTTTCCTGACAGCTTCAGGACGACGCTGTACCACAATGCTTCCAATTGTGAGCGACCAAGAGGAGCCAAATTTTCCCAAATCGCCGGGTTAAGCAAAGAGCTTCCCAATCGCGTTGTTCAGTATGAATAAATCTATGAAATTAATGTCTTATACAGCAAGTATGGCTTGATCAATGGTCGGACTTTGTGATTATAAACTCACCTTAGATAGATCTTCGGGATATGACCATTTTCCATTCTTAGAACGTGGCGAAAGTCACCACTGGATGCGCTGTCGTAGTGGGTGAACCTGCACTGTAGACCAGCTTGAAAACACTTCAGATTAGTCACTTGGTCCATCCACAGATATGTTCAGATACGACGGATGATTCGTAGATGGAAGCATGCAGCTTTCCGTTTGTGGTCTTGCATGCGTGGGTTCAGGTTCACTGCCTTACAGTAAAGCATTTAGTACGTACGCACTCTATAACATCATCATTGTCTTTACAGACAACATGCGGTTAACCAAAACACGAAAGTTATACGGGACAAAATAACAGCTGATCTGCCAATCCGCTTATCAATCTCCGTGTCTAGCGAGAGGTTATCCGCAATGGTTGAACCAAGATATGTGAAATGATGTACTGGTTCAAGCTGACAGTTTGGAAACAGTGAGCGATCGCGAGTTCTCCACTCCAAACATGACCCTGTTTCGAATGAATAGACCTCTTATAACAGGTAGTAGAGTAGGTGTTTACCACCACGAACGTTTAAACAGTACGGTAGTTACAGACACTGAACTCGATCTGGAAGACAGTATATAGTGTCACTTGAAGCTCCAATCAGGCAACAGTTGCATCGTTGGTGTCGTTTATCGTTCACCGTCATCATCGAATGCGCATCACGAAAAACTCTTGAAAGCAATGCAGTACGCTGGAAAACAGCGCAATTCGCAATTACTGATTATGGGAGACTTCAATCTGCCTCAACTATATAACCGAGTAGATCATCCCCCGATCACTAGACTGCAAATTTCGCGAACTGTTCGATTACAGAGTAAAAAAATTAAACAAATCTTTTAAAAATCAACAGGGACAGTCACATACCGCATGCTTCAACATGCATTCATTGACATTTAGAGCGAAAACCTCG
>JACCGJ010009970.1:0-62697 GCA_013407085.1 Atriophallophorus winterbourni
AATATACGGATACAATTGATTTCGCAGTTACGTCAGTTAATAAACCGAAATCATGAACTATCGATGCGTTTATAAACCACCTTCAGTTTCATGCATACTAAACTGAAAAGAACATCGAATATGTTTGTTTCAATCAAAACGCTCTGCCACGACCTTGCAACTGACCTGCACTAATTCATAAACTAATTTCTGCGATGACGGCTATTTTAGGCTATTGGAAAATCAGAGGTGTAGGTTTAATTTCACATTATTTTGAATCGTAGTTGGCTCAACCGATTAGATTACTTCTTGAATATCTCGATGTTCCATATGAACAAGAACTTTATGAAGCTGGACCAGGTACGATATATGCTAAACTTATTTGCAGCTCCCGATTTCAGCAGAGAATCATGGCTATCTAAAAAATGCAGCATCGGTCTAGATTATCCGAATGTAATTTCTGATATTTTAATTATTTCGACAGTTACCTTATTACAAAGATGAGGATGTGAATTTGACACAGTTCCACACGATCTTGCAATATATTGCACAAAAACATCAAATTGGTACGTCTTTCACGCAACTCTACATCATTTTTTCATTGTTTCCATGAAAATATATGACTATAATGTCTAAGTTATTCCGGTAATCAGATCCTTCACATTACGCACTGATGTTCAAATCGACTTGAAACACATTCAGAATCCAACTTACGTTGTCGAAATCGCATTATATTGACCGCGTAATGCAAATAAGATTTTGTTTTTGATTAAAAACTTGTATATGTACAACTAGAAAATTTTCTGTTTGTAATATTTACTTTCAACCTAATTTTGATTTTTACTTTGGCATAATCAGATCTATTTTGTAAATGTATCATCAATGTGCCAAAAACTAATTCATCCATTGCTGTTAATTTGAAAATGTTATCAAAATTAATGGTTATTTGATTTAGTCGGCTTTTTGCTTTCTAAAATTTTCACGGTTATTTAGGCGGAGATACACCAAAAGAACGCGCGAAACTTTCAATGGCGCACGGTGCTATCGATGATCTTCGGTTCCGTTTTATTCGCATGTGCTATAGCGATGATTTCGTGAGTTTACATTGAATTCTTGTCTTCAAATACAATAACTGAATAGTTTGCAGTAAGGTATCTTGCCAAAAATACTGCTGTTAATATTTTCCTTTAAATCCTCGTAAGCACTAAATTTATTTTGTATATGCGACCAATTTTCATTGTCTAATAATTCATGTTATCTTTAAACTATATCCAATATTGTCAAATTCTGTAATGACAAGGCGCTATGAAATTACTATGAATGCTGAGAAAGGTCCTTTTCTCAAGAGAAAATTTCATACTTGCAATCATATCTACGTTTGATATTACAATAATCGTTATGCAATTCGCACTGGATCATGCATACGCAGTTATCACACTGTGTTAACCAACTAGTAAATTTTATTTCACTTTTCAATTACAATTTCATTATAATTTACTCTTAAATGCGCCATTCACAGTAAGATGTAGATAGTTTTCATTTGCACATAATAAAATGTTGACTAAATGGGATTTTAATTTCAATGATCAATATGACGCAATGTTGCTTCAAATCCACGTTTCTTATGTTCGTGATAATTTTGAAAGGATTTAACTTGTATTTATTCCTTTTAACTATACAACTAACTATTAATCTCTTATCGAGGAGAAACTAAAACCAGGATTCCTTAGTGATTTGCCGACAAATCTCCAAATATTTGAAGACAAATTGATCAAACACGAATGGATTTCTGGTGATAAAGTGAGTTGAACATTTTGGAATGACGGATCATTTCTGATTTGCTTATAAATAATCTGACTAGTTTTTTGAAAATTAACCGATATTCTACATATCTTCGAATGCATATGTAGTGTTCAAGTTTCCAATAACGAAATTAAATTATTGAGTAAACAGTGTTTTGTTCATTCTTTCCCTGAATCGAGAAAAGTTTCTGTAAACCAATTTATATTATATACATCTGCATATGTCTGCGATCTATGGTGAAATGATGCATGCAATATCTTTTCGGTTATTGTTTTTTGATCTTATTCATTTCAAACGCATATCATGGTTTTAGCTGAGTTATCCGGACTTCAACCTGTATGATTTGTTGGACACCCTGAAAGCACTACAGCCGTGTTGCCTTGATAAATTTCCACGTCTGTTGAAACTGATATCCAATTTCGAGGTAAGCTACATTTATTGCTTTGACAGTTTTCGCACATCTACATATGATCTTCATCAGCTTAAAGCTGAACTCTTACATCAAATTATCTGATGTTATAAATGTAAAAGACGAATTAATCTTTACTCCAAAATATAGTGAGAGATTATGTTGTTACACTTTGGACGATACTCAAGGATCAAATCTTGAGCCCATCCAAATCTAGTTGATAACCGCCCTTCAGTGTTTTATCGGTTAATAAAATGTTTGTTCCCATTTCAACAATGCGATCGCATAATGAAGATTTAAAATCCAGCTTGCGGTGAAATATATTGCTTTGTTCATACGCAAATTTGCCGTTTCAACTTACATGCGCCCGCATAGCACACTACAGCCTTTGGTTGAAAAGCATTCAAACCTATCTGGCCTAGCAAACATATGTGCTGCTCTAATTACGTTTAGTGAATCATATACTAATTTTGACTGATACTATATATCATAACCATTACATGAATGTTAATATATCCTATAGGAATGCACAGTCAGCCATTACAAACCAATCATTACTCATATAATATTTGCACATTTGTTTTCAAGCGGTGTTTGTTTTTTAGAGCTTCGGTGCATCTCAAAATCACTTTGTTTTTAATTAGTTTATTCAGTTCAGCTGAACTCATATTGTTCCGAATTCGACTCACAATTTCCGCTAATGATTAATGATTTAGGTGGTGCCCGTGATAACCTAAATTATTCAGGTTTTCATTTCTTAGTTAGCATATATCTACGGTGTCCTTTATAATTTATGTACTGTTTCTCTATATCAGGCGATCCCACGAATTGCTGCCTATTTGAACTCTTCTCGCTTCATGAAATTTCCATATAACAACACAATGGCCTTATGGGGTGCGCAAAAGTGATGGTCTCCATCGCTGCAGCGACTGTTTTGCGTAATTGAGTGCTTGTTTCTCTATTTTTAAAAATAAAATGCAAATTTTCTCCAAACAAACCTCTGTCATTCTGTATCAACGATTTGGTCGCGGGACATGTATGTGCATCAAATCTTAAGTGCTTAAAAAACCACTTACGAATAATTGAGATTGCCCGCGACGATTCTATCAGCAACGCAGCGATTAAACATGGTCCTCTTGCCACAGCTTCGACATATTCATAATCTTGGCCTAGATATGTGAATGCTGACCATGGATGTACATCGCAAACGTATTGTAATCTCATGTTTCTCTACAGATTACGTGAAATTGTGTTTCGATTATAGGTAATAATCTCTCTCCCGTATTGTTATATATGAAGGCATGTGGCAGTAGTAGAGACAGTCGGAGCGTTCGATCAATCGATGTGGTGTTCTTAACTCAAAAGTGATAAAACCAGATTTAAACCGGAATGGAACGTTTGAGCAGAAGTTCAGTGTGTCTAGGATCAGAAAATGACGTTTGTAGAACCAAAAGGGGAAGTTTTATATGAATGCGTTGACATAAACGGTAGGTCAGACAAACGCACAGTTAATGTAAGGACATGTAACCCAGAATGGCTGGTTGATACTTTGGGCAGAGAGAAAAGCAAACCAGATGTGTGCAATGAAGGTTATTCAATGTAACGGGAAAACTAAAACGGAATGTATGTAACGGCATAATGAGGTGTTATTATATGTTAAGACACATCTAAACTTTCGCTGTCACCGGTAAATGTGCCTCACCCAACACAAGTTATAAGCACTATTCGATCAAACTGTTGGGTTTGCAAGCTGGAATCTCTATAACTGTATACGAAAATCACAATCAATTGCCTATATACTAAGGCACACTGCCTGGTAAACAAAATAGGCACGGGCCAAAACCTCTTAAAATAACATATTTAACAAGAGGTATGATGGAATCGATCTGGGCCAACTGGAGAGCAAATCATATGAATCTCCGAAGGATGTCACATTGCGTGACGCCCGACTTTCTACACCGAAACCGACAAATGAATCACGGCTTGTACAATCAGACGAGACTCAGAGTAGAAACACTGCGGCAATCCCAGTAAACGACCAATGTCCGTCTCTCGAAGGGTTAGACAAATAGAGAAGCGTTTAGCTCCATCACTGAATACATAACCACAATCAATTATCTATATTCAAACGCACTGTGCCTCGTTAACAAACTAGCTAAAATAAAGGATCTCTGTATTCAGCACTCACTCGACGTCATAGCAAAAACTGAGATATGGTTCTAACCTCACGTGAGCGATCGCGAGCTCTCTATTCCAAACTTGACCCTGTTTCGAAGAGGCCGCTTAAGAACATGTGTTGGAGTAACTGTTTAACACCACGAACGTTTATATAGTAACGCAATTACAGACACTGATCTCGACTTGGACGACAGTATATAATGTGTAACTTGAAGCTCAAATTAGGAGACAGATACATCATTGTTGTAGTTTACTGTTCACGATCATCATCGGATGCGCATAACGAAAAACTCTTGAAAGCAATGCAGTAATTTGAAAAAAGCGCAATTCGCAATTATTGTTTATAGGAGACTTCAATCTGTCTCAAGTATATAACAGAGAATATCATCCATCCCGATCACTAAACTACACATTTCGCGAAATGATCGATTACATTACACCTTGTGTACTCATGTTTTCGGATATACTCGACAACGAAATTCGCAACAGATATCTGTTCTATAGCTATTCTTAACCTCTGAAGCCACGGCCTTTGAAGATGTTCAGTATTACCGTACACTGAATCGAAGCGACTACATCGTTCTGCTCTTTCAATACCTGTTCAACACCAGTAGAATGGTAAAGCAAACCAAACTGAATAGAAAGTGGATTGCATTGGTTTGATGGTAACAGTGAGGGCTTTGGATGAACATAATATGCATTTCATTGATCCGGACTTGCATTGTACAACCCTGTCAGATTACATCACCAACTTGATACAATTAAATTCTAACTATATTCCGAAACATAATAGCAAAGAACCCCATTTCAGAATTTGCAGTCGAACAACAAAATGGTTAACAAAGCGAAACTTGGCATGGGCTATTCACAGAGTTGCCAGAACAGAATCGAACTGGGCAAACATTCGCGAATTGCGGAATCAAGTTACAAATGTCATCCGGCAGGATAAACAATATGACCAGCTTCGGCGGGCGCTAAGAATGAACAACATTCCAAATTGCTTTATCTAACCGTTAACAACTCGGTGTTTTTTTAATCATGACAGATAACGGATTAACTGATTCTGTCCTGCAAACCGCTAACGCTCTAGCCAGTTTTTATTCACGAGATTTTACCCCCAATGATGCTTTAATACCATCGGAATTATCAGCATCAATTGCGCCGGAGACTATAGGAGATATATGCATCAATTCTGAAATAGCGCAGAACCACTTCAACAGGTTGTTGAATATCAACAAGTCCCCGGGAGCTGAAGGAATCACACCTGCAATCTCAAAGTTACGCGGCAGTTAATTGTGTGAACCAATTTGTGATTTATTTAATAACCCTTTGATGGAGGGTGTTGTACCGACTGACTGGAAGAGAGGAAACACAACACCCATCTACAAAGGTGGAAATCGTTCTTACCAAATAAAGTAAGACCCTGTTACACTCATTCCAGTGATCTTAAAAGCAATGGAGCGAATTATGTGCGAAAAATTATATAAGAATATATATATATATATTATATAGAGAGAGAGAGAGAGAAAGATGAATAAAACGTTGCTAAAACTTCGGCAGATTCTGATGCAGTTGTTGTTCGTCCACCTGACATATTCACGGACGCAACTCCAGGTTTCAAATTAGCTTGATCTTTAACTATATGACAAAGAATTTTGGGGGTGAGCACCATCATGCGTGATATCACTTCCTGGAAGTACAACTTGTTTTGTATGACAAATTTGTTCGCTTTGTTCCGCAGTAAAAGGAAGTTTCCGAGTCTTTGACGATGGGTTTTGCCGATTTTGACGCCAAGCAATGTTTCGAACCTTTAACCACCTACGAGTTTGGCATCTTGGTTTAAGTTCGAGGTTTTTTCTTCAGTTACTGAGGACAAACTTTGGAGCTTACTTCGATTGAATTCTTGAGATTAGATGTTAGCCATACCGAAAACTCATGTACGTTGCTGGTTTCCGGTTGGCAGTTAATTGTGTTTATAAGAGCATCACTCAAAGTCATGATTTTGAACCGTCTAACTGCTTTACGGGCTGAATGCGCGCTCGAGGGAGTGTTCTGGGTAAATGGTACTGCTCTGCAGATTCGGTAAATTTAACTCACCAATAATTAAAATTCCACAAGTTAATCTGCAAGTAAACATGCGAATTATGTCGGGTACGGCCAGATTTTAAGTTTCCTTTGCAGGCGGTGGGCGATATACTACTCCCAAAACATAGTCGTTGCCGTTAGCTAATCGGTAGGGGAACTAATGTATTTTGAAATCAGGTTACGGGTAATATTAGTGTATAACGATTCAAGAACTCTTCTGTGGAGACCCAAGTTTATCTCAGCATTGTTGGCAGCCCCTTGGCACTGAATTGCGTTGTGTAAATAAAACTGAATAAAATACCAAAATCTTTTTCTTGAGGCTAGTTGAATAAAAGATAGAATTATGTAAGAGTTGTTGCTGAATTTGCATTCGAGCGACATCAACCAACAGTTTGTAGCGTTGTTTGGCATTTTTCATCTTGGGACCATGCACGAATCTCGTCCAGATCTCGTTGCAATTTCAGCCTGTCAGCTGTGGAATTTATCTTGTAAGTGGTCTTTACATTGCCTACTAGATAAACATTGACAACCTCACTAACACGGGTTGTTGTTTTTGACCTCCTTCGGTCGTTGTCGACCATGGATGTACATCACAAACGCATGAATGTTCATGTTCTACAGCTTTTGGAATGACTTAACAGTCCGATTCGAGAGGAACAATCTCTCCCGCAGCGCTGGCAACGATATTCAGAACTCAGTTGTATTGCATCAGTTGCACGCCGGCGGCGTGATCTGCTTTCAGCATCCAAAAGCTGTATCTGCTCCTCCCCAGCTAGCAGACGACGCTTTACACAAAGCTTCCAATGTGAGCGGTCAAGAGCAAGTTCTTCATAACTCGCCGGGTCAATGCGAAGGGCTTTCAAATCTCTTATGCAAACGTCTTTGTACCGCAAGTGCGGTCTGCCCAATGTTCGACTTCCTAATTGCAACTAACAATAGAGTAGACATTTCGGAAGACGACCATTTTCCATTCTGTAGACATGACCAAGCTACCGCAGGCGGCGCTGTCGCAATAGGGTGAACATGCTCTGTAGACCAGCTTTTGAAAGCACTTCAGCATTAGTCACTCTGTCCATCCACGATTTGTTCAAGATGCGACGGATGCTTTGTAGATGGAAAGCATTCAGCTTCCGTTCGTGTCTTGCCTGGGTGGTCCAGGTTTCACTGCCGTAGAGTAAAGCATTTAGTACGTACGCGCTGTATGCCATCATGCTTGTCGTTAAAGTCAACTTGCGGTTACCGCAAACACAAAAGTTTAATCGGGACAAAATTACAGCTGCTCTGCCAATTCGCTTATCAATCTCCGTGTCTAGCGAGAGGTTATCAGCAATGGTTAAACCAAGGTATGTGAAATGATGTACTAATTCAAGCTGACAGTTTCCAACAGTGATGATGGGAGGCGATACAGTCCCTTGACCAAGGACTTTGGTCTTGCTCATGCTGATTGTAAGCCCAAAGTCTTTGCATGCCGACGAAAATTAGTCCATTAGCGACTGGAGGTGCACTTGTGAGTGAGCAATAAAGGCTGCATTGTCGGCTAAAAGCAGGTCACGGATTAGCACATTTCGTGCCTTGGTTTGTGCTCTCAACCGGTTCAGGTTGAAAAGCTTGCCATCACTTCGCGTGCATAGGTAAATGCCTTCTGTCATTGTCCTGAAAGCGTGCTTCAGAAGCAGAGCAAAAAAATGCCGAACAGCTTGGGAGCAAGAACACACCATTGTTTGACACCCCGGCGAATTTCAAAGACTTCTGAGCTGAAATCGTTAAAATGGACTGAGCCCTTCATGCCTGAGTGGAACAAAATAACGAGTTTGAGCAGTCTTGGGGGACAGCCTATCAAATCAAGCATGTTAAAAAGACCCTCCCTGCAGACGTAGTCGAATGCCTTCGTTAAATCAATAAAAATAGTGTATAATGGCATACGCTGTTCCCGAAACTTTTCTTGCAGTTGTCTCAGGTAGAAGATCATGTCAACGATTGATCTTCCCTTGCGAAAGCCACATTGAGATTCAGAGGAAATACTATCAGTTAAAACTTGCAGCCGGATCTGTAAGACTTCAGCAAGCAATTTGCCTACAACATTCATAAGGGAGATCCTTCTGTAATTGTTGCAGTCCCCTCTGTCACCCTTATTCTTAAATAGCGTAATGATCGTTGTGTCTCGCATCTCTTGTGTAACCCACTCCTCCGGCCAGCACTGAAGAAGCAAGTGGTGAAGCGCTTGTAATAATGCTGCTCTACAGCATTTGATGAGCTCAGCTGGAATTCCGTCGTCAGCAGGGCCTTTCCATTCTCTAAGCGGTCGATTGCCCTATTGAGCTTATCAAGAGTAGGTGGAGTATCTAGACATTCAATAATCGCCAAACGCTGGACATTTTCAAGTACATGCGGTAAAATCATACTATCTCTAGAGTACTTTACTTACTTTTACTTTCGTGCCACTATCTCCTCCTGGAGGATGAGTCGGTTTCAAAGAAGGTTCTTGGGAATTTGGATACAAAGCGGCGTCTCTAGAGTAGAGATGGGATAAGTGCTCTACCCATCTTTCCATCTGCTGAGGTTTATCCAAAATCGGGTCACCAGATACAGACTTAATGGGAGCCGTTTTAAGTTTGTTTGGACCAATGGCTCTCTTGACAAGATCCTACATACCTTGAAAATTTCCAGTATCCGCAGCTTTTTGGATACTAAGGCTGATTTCTGTCCAATAGTCGTTTGCACATCGTATTGCAGTCTGTTGGACCTTCTTTCTAGCTGCTCTTAGAAGTCGTAAGTTTTCATCTGTTGGCATAGCTTTGAACCTCAAGAATGCTGACCGTTTCTCATCCAACACAACAGTCATATCAGAAGCTTTTGCTTCGAACCAGTCGCTCGTTTGAGCTTTCTTCGGACCGAAAATGTAAAGTACGGTTTGAAATGTGCAGCTTTTTATCGATTCCCAGTTTTCTGAAGCCGATTCGAATGAGGTTGTCTTGCTGAACTCGACTGTGAAGGCTTTGTAAATCGCGCAAATTGATTATGTTCGCACATGCGGGTGACGTCTATCCTAGACTTAGCAGACAATTTGGTGCGGTGAAATCTCGTGTCGGGAAGCTTCAGTTTTGCACAGACCAGTGAATGATCCGTGTCACAGTTTGCGCTTTGATATGATCTGCTGAGAAGTACGCTTCCTATATTAGTGCGCCTAACACGAATAAGATCAAGCTGATACGAATGCTTAGAGCGAGGATGTTTCGAAGAGACCTTATTCATAGATTTATTCATAGATTATATGCAGGTAAAAAGCTATGCTTTACAAGACCCACAAAAATGTACATTGGGTCGGATGGTAAAAAATATCAAACTATTGTTAGATTATTGTCAAACATGAAAAAACATACTTGCCCATGTGGATATCTAGTGATTTGTTGAAAAATTCAACGGTTCCAGATTGAACCACATGAGTAGGTAAACTGTTCCACAGTTGCACATTGCGAGCGGAAAATGCATATTTGCGGCAGTTCAACTTGCTATGCTGTTGGTAAAGTTTCGATTGGTGACCTCGCAGATGTGTGTTATGGGAAAGATGAAACAAATGACCGCAAGGATGATTTGTTTGATTAAGCACTGTCCAAATGAATATTAGTGCTCCTCGTTTCCGTCTGTATTCAGCCGAATGCAAATTCAATAATTTAAGTCGCGTTTCGTATGGATAATTTGATAGTCCCAAGACGAGTTTTGTCGCTCTGCGCTGTGGAGTTTCTAATTGCAGAATATCTTTTTTCAACCAAGGATCCCATGCCGGTATAGCATATTCAACATGAGGACGGATGTACGTTGAAATCAATTTGCAGGCAATATTGGGGTCAAACGAACCTAGGACTCTTCTAAGGAGACCCAAGTTGTTTTCAGCTTTGCAGGCAGCCAGTCGACATTGCATTGAGTTTCCTAAATCTGATTGGATAATCACACCTAAATCTTCTTCGTAGGAGGTGGGTTTAATAACAGTGCGAGGAAGAGAATATTCTTTGCTCGACCTGCTGTTGAGAGACAATAGGCTGCATTTCGAAGCATTCAGTGGCATTTCGTTGTCTAGGGACCAAGTGTGAATCATATCGAGATCCCATTGCAGGTTCTGCGTGTCGTATGTGGAGTTTATCTTGCGCCAAATCTTTGCGTCATCAGCGAAAATAAGCACGGACGACTGCAATACAGTAGGCAAGTCGTTTATATATATTTAAAACAAAAGCGGTCCGAGGACTGATCCTTGTGGGACACCACGGGCAACTTTATTCGACTCGGATAGTTCGTTTTTGACTCTCACGTACATCTCACGAGATATCAACCATTCTTTAATCCATACATGGAGTTTACCCTGTACTCCATCGGTGAATAGTTTTGACGAAAGTATTTCGTGATTCACACGATCGAAGGCTTTTAAGAAATCTATATAAATAACGTCCACGGAGTTGCCGGCATCCAGTAGCTCAGACCAAGATTCTTTTGCTAATAGCAAGTTTGTCAGACAGGATCGTTTTTTCCTGAATCCATGCTGTGCCTCGAAGATTAAATTATTAATCTCAAAGTGATTCTGTATGGCATCAGCTATTATGGACTCCATTACTTTTGATAGCACTGGTAATAACGCTATCGGGCGATAGTTTAAAGGATCATTTCTTTTGCCACCCTTGTAGATGGGACTAATCAGGGCAGTTTTCCCAGTTTCTGGTACAAAGCTCTGCTGGAACTTCATCGTGAATACGTCAGATGTCGGTATTGCCAACTCGGAAGATAGATTGTGCAAAATGTTTGCGTGTATATTGTCTATGCCGGGTGAGCCTGTTCTCTTCATCGTCATTAATTTTGATTGAACAACGTTGGGGGGGAACTCCACCCCGTGACGAATTGGCAGGCTGCAGCTGTCAGAGTTTAAGGGCTGTCTATGGGTCGACACTTGTGAGATAACTGATGCGAATTGTTGTCGGAAAACGTTAGCGCAATCTTTAAATGACGTCACTATTCCAGTAACAGAGACCAGTGGCGGTATTCCCATTTTAACATTCCGGAGGTCGTTGACGTGTCTATACAATGCTTTGGGATTTATAATGAATTTTTCGACAAGACTGATTTGGTAATCTTTTCTGTCTTTTCGAATGAGGCAGACACACTTATTTCGCAATAACGTGTAGTAGCACCAAGTTATCCCAGAAGGATCGTCCAAGTATTTGGACCAGGCATTGTCACGTTTACACATCCATTTCCGAGTACTGCTTCTGAGAGGCTTTTTCGGACGCTGTTTGCTGGATATTATTTTCCCTTTCGATGATAAGTCAATGATAATACGAAGTTGGCTGTAAAACGTTTCCCAGATTTCCTTAGCTGATTTGAGTTCAAGGAAATCCCATCGATTTGCAGTAGTAAGAGCTCGAAGCAAGTCATAGTTCACAGTTGTATACGTTCGTTGAGTATTTCCTGCTGGTTCGTATTGATAAGTATAATCAAATGTCATGACAACATGATCACTCAATCCGAGTGGAGCTGTATAGGAAACAAATTCTATCATGAGTTCTTCGTTTGTAAGTTCAGTGAACTTGCTCAGAAAGCTCTGAGCATTGGTGTAACAGCATGATAGAGATTTGATTTTTGTTGACGATGAAGAGCTCATAGTAGTGGATTCGCCGACCCAGAATTGGTCGGCTGCTCCACGTTTTTTGTCTCAGGTGCATTTGATTGACTTGGTAGCGAAGTCATTTCAGGAAAAATAGTGTTCGTGCGTTTTATGTTGTATACAGCCCAAATGCGAAATTCAGGAAGCGCAAATTTTCGACATTGATACCATGCCTCGAGTATTCTATCCGTCATCTCATCTGTGCGGAATGATATTTTGAGAGGAGGAGGCTGATGCGTTTCTTTTTTCGGTATAAGGCGCATAACATTAGTAGTTATTATACCCTTTAAACCTAGAATCTCTTGTAAAAATCTCCATTCACTGCAATCGTGTTGCAGACGTTTGCTGAATTCTACTTCGTTCGAAATGGGTACACCATGAACTATAACAGCTCTGCGATTTGTAGGCTTTTCTGCTAGTTCCGGATTATTACGACGAATTTGCCGTTCTTCCAAAGGAACGTCCGGAAATATTCGCACAGTCGATTTGTTTACAACTAAGAGGGATGAGGCGAGCAACATATTTTCTACATCTTGGACGGACATGAGCACTACACGCAGTAAGCTGAGTGTGTTCGCACGAAGTGAGTTCGGGGGTCTAAACAATCGCGTCAGCGATGCAGGTGAGGCAGTGATGTCTAAGCTTCTGCAAAGTTCATTCCATTGTTTCCTATCATCTGCTTCGCGTTGCTTTAGCGATGGCGAAGTTGATTCAATGAGATTACTACAAATTACCATTAGATCTTCAATGTTTGCCTTTATGCTGTTGTTTTGTTTGAAAGAAAGTGTTACTGACACAAAGACTGATCTGCGTACACAATTCTGAAAGGCGTTGTCCATTTTCATTGGTTTTACCTACACCGAACCTCCCGAGACAGTTTTGCCAAGACTCGTAATCTGCACTAACTCTAGCATTAAAATCACCCAATAAAACTACACAGTTTATCTGTGACACGTTTTTGAGGACAGTTGCGAGGTTATGATGAAAAGCATCCTATTCAGTAGGCGTCGCAGAAAGCGTCGGTGCATAAACGTTGACCAACGTAATGGTACAATTAATGCACTCCAGATTTAGAGTCCAAATCCATTGCTGCTCGGCTCTGCTGCTTTTAGTAGGTCGTTTCGAATGG
Source organism: Atriophallophorus winterbourni (assembly GCA_013407085.1). Taxonomy (NCBI): domain Eukaryota; kingdom Metazoa; phylum Platyhelminthes; class Trematoda; order Plagiorchiida; family Microphallidae; genus Atriophallophorus; species Atriophallophorus winterbourni. The sequence continues at coordinate 13,231 of JACCGJ010009970.1, forward strand.
CAAACCCGACTCCGTGACGCCGAGGCTCATCGGAACCCCTTCCTTTCCAAAAAGTGTGTAATATCTTTCTGCTAGTATACCAGCGTCTGGCAATCGCGTCTCTTGCGGGGCAGCCACGTCGACATTCAGTCTCTTTAGCTCACTTTTAATCACAGCTGATTTTCTTACGCTCTGATATTCGAGACGTCGTCATGAAATCCAGGAAGCATGGACCGGACATTCCAGATTCCCAGTTTCAGAAATGACATTTGTTTTTTAGTTGTTCGTTTCGCTGGTGCGAAAAATAACAGTTTGCTTGTCGGTAGAATCCTAATCCCCATGCACCCAATGAGGATAGCAGACCGTGGCGAGACTGCCCTATATTGGCTGATGGCTGTCTAGCTTGAGGCGGGCGGTAGCCGTCCAATGAGACCTTAAAATCTCTCCCACCGTCGGAAGCAGCCCCAGGCGTTGAGCTCTACGCCAATCGAGATGCAGCTTTTAACCGGTATCTGCTGATTTCCGTTTTATAATCCACAGAAGCCCAATGGAGTGTCCTCTCCATTGGTGCGCTGTGATGTAAAACAACGGGTCAATAGTTTATATATATCAGAAACAAGAGTGAACCGAATACTGATCCTTTTGGGACATCGCCTGCGAATTGTAGGGAATTTGATAGCTGACTTTTATTAGTCTATAATGATTCAGGATAATCGTGTTTACATTTAACTGTATATTCTAGATGCCATTTTCTGACCTATTGAAATAACTTACTTTTACTGCGATTAATTACGTAAATCTATAGTTTTCTCTACGAAATTGTTTATCACGTTTGTGTCCACTGCATACACCCGGTCACAACATTGTGATAAAGCTCGCGTTGATTTCACCAACATTATCTCTTTGTTCACAACAAAACATAAACTATTCTACTCAAAATGTGAAAACATCTTATGCGTAACCTTTATGAGAGCACACGATATGAACTGTTATGTAATTTGGTATTCCATTGTTCTAGTATTTATGGGTACAAAAATCCGAAAGGCGTTATGGATTCATTGAATTTTAGTTTAGTTAAATCCGTTCACACCAAGCGATCCAAATGCCTGTTTCTTCGTTCTCTCTTAGTGTTCGATTTACCACGAAATGCTCAAATCATATACCATAAGAAAGGAACAACATGAAAGTCCACGGCGATTTACGCAAAAAGAAGTTGTATGTAAACATAATTGGAGCAATAATACTGGCCTGTCTGAATTCGGTGAGAGTATAGGGTTCTCAACCAAGCCAATCTCGACAACTACTTGATGTGCCTCGAAGTTCAGTCGGGGTGAAGGGACGTGATGCTCCACGTTTGAGTTCTCTCTTAAGAATGGTTCAAGGTAATTCAAGGTAATTCAAGATTATTAATTGCCTAAAAAGCCACAAGCTTAACAGCAACCATATGATGGGCAAAATTGGAATGATTTTTGGCCTCCATCGGTCGATGTCGACCATGGATGTACATCACATCGCATGAATTTCATGTTTTGCAGCTTTTTGAATGACTAAACAGTCCGATTCGGGAGGAACAATCTCTCCAGCAGCGCTTGCAACGATAGTCAGAACTCTGTTGTATTGCATCAGTTGCACGCCGGCGGCGTGATCTGCGCTCAGCAGCCAAGAGCTGTATCTGCTCCTCCCCGGCTTGCAGACGACGCTTTACACAATGCCTCCAAAGTGAGCGGTCAAGAGCAAGTTCTTCCTAGCTTGCGGGGTCAATGTCAAGAGCTTTCATATCTCTTTTGCAAACATCTTTGTACCGCAAGTGCGGTCTGCCCAATGGTCGACTTCCTAATTGCAACTCACCATAGAGTAGATCTTTCGGAATACGAATTTTCCATTCTGTAGACATGACCAAGCCACCGCAGGCGGCGCTGACGTAATAGGGTGAACATGTCTGTAGACCAGCTTTTGAAAGCACTTCAGCGTTAGTCACTCTGTCCATCCACGATATGTTCAATATACGACGGATGCTTCGTAGATGGAAAGCATTCAGCTTCCGTTCATGTCCAGGTTTCACTACCGTATAGTCAAGCATTTAGTACGCACGAGCTGTATACCATCATCTTTGTCTTTACAGTCAGGTTGCGGTTTTCCCAAACACGAGGGTTCAAACGGGATAGAATGACAGCTGCTCTGCGAATCCGCTTATCAATCTCCGTGTCCAGCGAGAGGTAATCCGCAATGGTTGAACCAAGATATGTGAAATGATGTACTGGTTCAAGCTGACAGTTTCCAATAGTGATGATTGGTGGTGATACAGTTTCTTGACCAAGGACTTTGGTCTTGCTCATGCTGATTGTTAGACCAAAGTCTTTCCATGCCGACGAAAAACAGTCCATTAGCGACTGTAGTTTCTCTTGGGAGTGAGCAATAAAGGCTGAATCGTCGGCAAACAACAGGTCACGGATTATCACATCCCGTACTTTGGTTTGTGCTCTCAACCGGTTCAGGTTGAAAAGCTTACCATCACTTCGCGTGCGTAGGTAAATGCCTTCTGTTCTCGTCCTAAAAGCGTGCTTCAGAAGCAGAGCAAAGAAAATGCCGAACAGCGTGGGAGCAAGAACACACCCTTGTTTGACGCCTCGGCGAATTTCAAATGCTTCTGAACTGAACCGTTAAAATGGACTGAGCCATTCATGCCTGTGTGGAACGAAATAACGAGTCTGAGCAGCCTTGGGGGGCAGCCTATCATATCAAGCATTTTGAAAAGACCCTCCCTGCTGACGTAGTCGAATGCCTTAGTTAATTCAATAAAAACAGCGTATCATGGCATACGCTGTTCCCGACACTTTTCTTAAAGTTGTCTCAGGGAGAAGATCATGTCAACGGTTGATCTTCCCTTGCGGAAGCCACATTGAGATTCGAAGTAAATTCTATCAGCTAAAACTTGCAGCCGGATCTGTAAGACTTTAGCAAACAATTTGCCTACAACATTCAGATGGGAGATTCCTCTGTAATTTTTGCAGTCGCCTCTGTCACCCTTATTCTTAAATAGCGTGATGATCTTTGTGTCTCGCATCTCTTGTGGGACACACCCCTCCTGCCAGCACTGAAGAAGCAAATGGTGAAGAGGTTGTAATAATGCTTCTCTACCGCATGTAATGAGCTCAGGTGAAATTGCGTCGTCACCAGGGGCCTTCCCATTCGCTAAGCGGTCGATTGCCCTATTGAGCTCATCAAGGGTAGCGGGAGTATCTAGATATTCAATGATTTCCTTGGAAGTAACTAATTACTTTCGAAATATTTCATTAGATCGTCAACAATGAGGCGCTCAAGTAATTTTGAAATCACTGGTAACAGAATAACGGATTCGTAATTAGAAACATATAAGCGATTTCCACCTTTATTAATAGGAAACATTATTCAGCGTTTCGAATCTGTAGGAATCGCTCCATTTGCTAGTCTTTGTTTGAACAGGAATGTGTGTGTTTTGTATTGCAAATTTGCAATTTGCTACAATATTAGCGGGGATATTCCGTCGGCTCCAGGAGACTTTCCGTGTTTAGGAATAAATAACCCTTGAAGAACGCGTTTCGAACTGACATTTACTTCACTTATGTCAACTATGGTTGACGTGGTTTGATTTGGGATGTTTATTGCATGTTCTCCGAGGTTGAAAACAGATGAATAAAACGTGGCCAAAGCTTCCGTCCAAGCATGGGCACCATGGCTGAGGAAGGATATCGAACTATTCGACAGGATTTATCATCGTGCTGCAGAGTTGGTCTCCAGGTACAAAAATTTACCTTTCACAGAGCGAATGTTAAAACTGAACCTACACGATTTTACCCAACGACAAATTCGTAGTGACCTCATGTTGACATTCAAAATCCTGCATTCTGAAAACCATCAACTTAAACACTTGCTAAAGACCAATGGCCTTACTCGAACACGAGCACATTCAAAGGCTTTAAGCATTCCGCATTCTTGATTGGATATTCGTCGTAATTTTTTCTCAGTAAGAATTTGTTTCACTTGGAACATTTTGCCTGAAGAAATTAAACGCTCGGAATCTGTTGCTGTTTCGCTTATAAAATCGATGAGTTTATGACGAGCCATGCGCTATGTGACTGTCCATATTGATTTTTGAGAGATTTTACATTTTTTATTCCATATACCTTGTCATCCTATGGTTATTGTTATGCTTACTGCTTTTTCGACCAGAAAACTTTCTGAGTTCTGGGTTCTGAGTACTCATGGAAGATTACAAGACTGATTGCAAGACAGTTGTTGTTGGTCCAGCTGATGTGTACACGGACACAACTCCAGGTTTCATCTTAGCTTGGTCGTTAACCATTCGATACCGTATTTTGGGTTTTCGCTCCATCATGCGTGATATCACATCTTGGAAGCACAACTTGTCTTGGATGACAAACTTGTTTAGTTTGTTCGCAGTAAACGGAATGTTTCCCAGGTCTCCGATGATGGGATTTGCCGATGGTGTCGCCAAGCAATGTTTCGAACCTTTAACCACCTACGAGTGTGGCTTCTTAATTTAAATTCGAGGTTTTTTCTTCAGTTCCTGAGGACAAAATTCGAAGCTCACTTCGATTGAATTCTTGAGATTAGATGTTAGCCATACCGAAAACTCACGTACGTTGCTGGTTTCCGGTTGGCAGTTAATCGTGTTTATAAGAGCATCACTCAAAGTCATAATGTTGATCCGTCTAACTGCTTTACGGGTATCATTTGTCTTAAAGCTTCAAACAGATAGTCAAACTGGATGGCGAAGTGATCACTTAGTCTCAGTGGACTTTCGTAAGCAACGTTATCAATGTCGAGTTCATTGCTTGTCTGAACGAGATCCAAGAGTAAAGGTACATCGGTCCTGCAGTATCAGATTCAATTCAATATGAATTCAATATCAATTAAATGTGGTTATAAAGTGGAATATCATCTAACAACTCACTGAATGCGCGTACGAAGGTGTGTTCTGCGTAAATGATACTGCTCTGCAGATTCGGTAAATTGAAGTCACCAATAATTAAAATTCCACAAGTTAATCTGGAAGTAACCATGCGAATTATGTCGGGTACGGCCAGATTGTATGTTTCCTGTGCAGCCAGTGAGCGATATACTACTACCAAAACACAGTCTTCGCCGTCAGTTAATCGGACTGAGCACAAGAGTGTATAGCGTAACACGATGTGTGGATCCGTAATCTCACGGCACAGAAGGTTTTGGCTATAATACACAGCTCCTCTTCCTGTTCCTCTTGTTTCACGGTGATGGCGAATAAGTGCCATTCCGGGTAATTCTAGTCCACTATTTGTTTGGTGAGTCTGTAGCCACGTTTCCGTCACGGCGATGATGCGCGCAGTCCACCTTTTTTGTTTTCAGATATTGTGCGTTTGTGTAGGTGCATTTAATAGTTGCTTTTCTCAGCAAGGATGGGTTGTGGAAAAGGAGGCTAGTGGAGTGCAGCATATCTGTGTGGCCGACTCCTCCAGAGTTGGCATTTTAAGTTTTTTTGCCTGCAAGGACGCCTGATCGTTTTCAGGTTGTACTGATGGAATACAGTGAACGATAGTGTCGGCTGCATTTGTTTCTGACACGTCAACTACTGATTGACATGGTGGTTTTCCTATTGGACTGAGTGGTGCATCAAACATGAAGTTTCGATGCGCTTAGTCTAATTTCTCGTGGCATCAGTCTGCGGCCATTATCCCAACGAGTTTTAACTATTCTAAACATATCTTTACGCAATAACGTTGTTTTAGGGGGCTTAGGACCGATGCCCTTATAATTCGTAGATTTGGGGATACGGAAAGTGTCCGCTACAGCTACATCATGCAAGCCAAGTATATCACTGAGGAATCTCCATTGTAACTGATCGTGTTTGTGCTGCACTGCTTTATCAGTTGCTTCATCAGCTTCTGGAACTCCCAAAAGGATTATACTTCGATCATCAGTCTGCTTCCTTTGGTCTTTTTTCTTGGAGTTCCGGGCTTTTACCCACAAGTGCACATCAAAGAATATCCTTGCAGTGGTGTCTGAACGCTCGCTACGCAGGAGAAAAGCGGATAGTAAGATAGCCGAACCTTCGTGTTGAATGATCTGCGAAGATTCAGCGTTTATCTGACTGGTATTACCGTCAGTGGTTTCTGATTTATCGAGACCTATACAGGCAAACTGATAATTCTGAGCGGTGACCAGAGTCTCTACCGATGCTTTCAACGTTTGTATAAGAAGCTCTAAGCTCAGCATCCGATCATCCAGGTTGCTTTGCTCAACACTTATTCGAGGAGCTAAATCAGCGTTTGGATTAATTCGACCAATTTTACACACGTAGCATACACCAGGAATGTTTTCGTAATTCAGGATCGATGACCCTCCAGTTTCAATGATTTGAAACATTTTGCGTGAAATGTGTGGGAACAGTTGCGACACGTGACGGGTTTGACCTTACCACTGACGACTTTCATGCAAACGACGCACGTTTCGCGAACATCAAATCGTTTCATGTTAACTGGGCCAACCAAAAGTACAAATCAGAGCACAACAATCGATACGGCTGGGGTTGGTTTGTGCGGTATTGTGTGATGTTGACGGAACGTGACGAGTTGTAGTCGTCACCCGATTTAGCCGCGAATTTGCCAGCCTCCCGTTGAGAATTTCTCCAAGTAGTTCCCGAAAGTGGTAAACACCAATGGTTTGATCTAACCGCAGAAACACAAAACCGATTCAAATAAACGAACGAATTGAGGAAAATCCACGGGTGACGCACACAAAAAACGACACGTCGTTGATGGATGATTCTTGTATCAGTAGCTGAATATACTTTTTAAGCAGAGATCCCATGTCTTCGTGGTACATTCGATGAGGGAACGAATGTATGTTGAAATCACCTTGCAAATGATATTAGTGTCAAACGATTCAAGAGCTCTTATGCGGAGACTACAACTGGTTAATGGTTTATGTATCTCAGAAAAATGAGTGAACCGAGTACCGATCCTTTTTTGACATCACCTGCCAATTGTCGGGAATTTGATAGCTGAATTTTATTAGCCATATAATGATTCAGGATTCTCATGTTTACATTGAACTGTATATTCTAAATGTCTTTTTCTGGCGTATTGAAATAACTGACTTGCACCGCGGTTAATGATGTAGAACTATGTAGAACTACGAAATAGTTTATCACGTGTGTGTGTGCACTGCATACACCAGGTCACAACATTGTGATAAAGCTAACAACATCTGTTTGTTCACAACCAAACACAAAACAATTCTACTCAAAAGGTGAAAACAACTTATGCGTAACCTTTATGAGAGCACACGATATGAACTGTTATGTAATTTGGTATTCCATTGTTCTAGTATTTATGGGTACAAAATTCTGAAAGGCGTTATGGATTCATTGAATTTTAGTTTAGTTAAATCTGATCACACCAAGCGATCCAAATGCCTGTTTCTTCACTCCCTCTTACTGTTCGATTTACAACGAAATGCTTGAATCGTATACCATAAGAAAGGAACAACATGAAAGTCCAAGGCGATTTACGCGAAAAGCAGTTATATGTAAATATAATTGGAGCAATAATACTCCCCCGTCTAAATTCGGTGAGAGTTAAGGGTTCTCAACGTAGCCAATCTCGATAACTACTTGATGTGCCTCAAAATTCAGTCGTACAACTCATATTCATTTCGGGTATTTTAAACGCAAGATCTCACAGAGGTTGGGGTGAAGGTACGTGATAGTTCCACGTTTGAGTCCTGCATTAAGGATGATGTTATTCTTAGTCGGTTATAATGAATTCTTCCATCACCTGAAAATTTATTCATAAATCATTAGATTTCAGTGGCGCGAGGTATTAAAGTTGTTGAAAGCCACTGCTATATTTGATACACTTTAATGAATACCTAAGGACCAACCACCGCAAAGCCATCTTAATTGCCGGTAATCTTAAAATATAGACGACATTTTATTCCGTTGATGACTTAAACACACCACAATCGGGTTCGTTTCACAAGTGCACTACGATAAATTTTTGAACAGGTTCTTTTGTGATCACAAACTCAGACGATGCCAACTTTCGTGCAGAAGTGGAAAGAGAGACTTCTGATTTGGATTTTATGTGCCATGGGAAATCTGTCGAATTCAATAGTTGGGTTCAAGGAAGACCATCTCAAAGCGGATATTCACGAGATTCAAAATTTCCGGTGCATAAAAGTTATTTATATTAGACCGGTAATTAAATACCTCATGCAGATGTACTCTGACTGTAAAACGATATCGACCTGGTCAATATACATTGTTGTTCTATCAAGCTACAGCAAAAGCGGACCAAGAACTTCAGTTTACACCCCGTCATTACTCACGAGAAATACGATTAAGTACATCTATACAAACGCGAACAGCCTTTTCAACAAATTAATAGAATTGTCCGAGATTTATAATGAAACAGCGCCAGACATAGTTGCAATAACAGAAACGTGGTTCAATGCCTCATTGTCTGATAATGAACTTTCTTTGCCCAGCATGTCTCTATTCCAGCGTGACCGTTTAGGCGATGGCGGAGAAGCAGCAATCTACTTCAAGCAATCGTTTATCTGTAGAGCTATGAACGACCATGCCCTTGATATCACTGACACACTTTGGTGCACTCTGACTCTTACTTCAGGAGACCAATGCATTATTGGTGTGATTTATCGTTCTCCAACAGCAACTCTCGACCTAAACAATAAACTGATTAATGCTTTGCGCTATGTAACAACGCGGTACAATACTCAAATATAAATAATGTGGGATTTCGACTTAGCCCAGCCAGAATGATCATCCATCAGAGATACTTGAAAATGAACTTCGAGCCGTTTTGGATTACGCACCCCTTTATAACCACGTTTTTGGATTTACCCGTATGAGGGGATCAGACCAGCCGTATTGTGATGATGTCATTGTCAGTCAGTTATAATGAATTCTTCCATCACCTGAAACTTTATTCATAAATCATTAGATTTCAGTGGCGCGAGGTATTAAAGTTTTTGAAAGCCACTGCTATATTTGATACACTTCAATGACTACCCAAGGACCAACCATCGCAAAGCCATCTTAATTGCCGGTAATCTTAAAATATAGTGGGGTCAGCCAACGCGTAGCCTATTCATGTTCATTCGGAACTTTCACTGTCATATTGCTGCAACGAATCAATTGTATATGATATGCGCTTTTAGAATGCCAAGCCCCTGGCTTTACAAAAGGTATAATTTAACAAAAAAACTTCAAGAACATAGCGGCTGTATCTATGTTGATTAGGTTTCACGTTGGGTGATGTAACTATCGATCGTGCACGTTATTTGTCTTTAAAATTCTATTCACATTTTGTTGGCCAGTTTGCAAGGAAAAGCTCAAGTTGATGCGTTAATGTAATCTTACTCTTTCGCAAATTATCATAATTGAACCAATCAAACATGAACTCGACTCCTCTGGCAGCTTATCAGGTTCAAGTTGTCATCGAACAAACATCATACCTGATGCGTTTCCTTGATGTGAAGGTCTCTTATTTATTTGAACTATGTTATCCTGCATCCCGTCTAATCCCAGAGAGCAAATTACCACTTTTACAAATTTTCTTTATCGAACCACGTTAAATCAAAACCGATATACAGCATGGGAATGATAATGATGGCGAATAACATCGTGCATGTAAGCACTACCGATTGCTCAGCTTCAAGGCTGAATGCATAGATTGGCGTGTATTGATCAACCTCCGATCGTTTCTTCTCCACCAGTTGTCGATGATATTCGACGAATGTGGCGTATTGCAACGACGAGGCCATGGCGATCAACTGACACGCCAACGTGACTAGACGGATTGCCCAAAGTCGATTGATTATAAATATTGTCGGCATGGAAATCAGCGCAATCATTCCAAACAACACGATCCAGCGTGCCATCACGTGAAAAGAATACACCCGATGCGTACTTTTGATTACCGCGTTCCACAATTGTCGCATTGCTAGAAGGTGTTCGCAAAATTACTGACTTACTTTGTCGTCTTCCGGCGACAGTCGACATTCCCTTTCCATCAGCTCGCCTCGGGGTGATTCATTCTCGAAGCGCTTGAGCGGATCTGTGTGAAATCCAATGCGTTTGATCAACTGAAATATGAGCATTGTTCCGTGAAGGGTTTCGTTGATTTAGTTTTGTAAACAATTGTTTAAGTGATTTAAGCTGTGGAGACCATAATTCCGCACCGTACCCAGATGCAAGATGGGCACCAACAATAGTTGGCAAAAATACTGCAGCGGCCTAGCACTCTATCCAGAATCTGAATCACACCAACCATACGGCTCACCGACCCTACGTGCCCCACTGACCTGATTGTCCCGGTCAAATTCACATTCGTTCTCATTATCTGAAGAGTTCACTCAGTCTAATTTAGCCGCAAGGCCTAACTTTCTAAGTTAGAACAACACATGATGAGTGGCGACAACTAAGAAAAACGAGCCGTGTGATTCCTATCCTGCTTTTCAAACGACATATAATACTTATTACAAGATTCTGACTTTAAACAAAACACTGCAATATCTCAGCTTACGTACTTTCCATGGCTGTGAAGCATTTGCCTAGAACTAGGCCTCTGAAAACCTAGCATGGAGCTTGTTAGAAAAAGAACTTGGAGTGTGGAATAGCGGTGACCTGAAGAGCACAGTTCACTGCCAGAATATATATCGACGGGCCAACAGATTGTTAGGTATCGTTCGAAGAATATTTGGAAGATTCTCTCTGGTAACGTTACCAAGGATAATGAATGTCTACCTTAGCCCTACGATGGAGTATACAGTCAGCAAACTACAAAGATAATGGGCCACGTCCATTAAAAATAAACATCTTGATGAGTACTATGGTTGATACTGTACGTTTTAACTGGAAATGCTGGAAACACAAAATCCCAAAAGGTGTAATCCTTAGCGATCACATAAACACTGACATAAATGCAGCCCATTCTACATTAAATACTGTCAGGATTGATGAAGCCCTATCAACTGAACCAAGAAATGAATCCTCAGCTGGGACACAAAATCAGCAATCGAACGCAAAGCCACCCCAAATGACTCCCGAGAGTGAAGTGAAGCCAGATAAAGAAATCTTTTTTGGCCAAAAAGAGGACTCGATTTGCGCCTCTCAACCTGAAACGACCGATATGCTACTTAACTTGTCAAAAAACAGAACAGTGCCGACTCTTCCAGAGTCGGCGTGACAATGACGGTTGTCTCAGATTATGACATCACACGACACCATCCATCTTTGCTTACCAAAACTGTTCTTGGATGTCTCTATACCAATGCCCAATGCTTGATTAACAAATTTGCCGAACTTGTCGCTCGGTTTGAGACTAAACGACCTCAGCTAATTGCCATTACCGAAACTTGGCTGAGCCCGGAAATCCACGATTGTGAGTTAGAGATTGCTGGCATGTCACTGCTCCGCCGAGACCGTGCGTCACGTGGAGGAGGTGTGGCACTCTATTATGATCAGAGACTCAAGTGCAAAGAACTGACGGATTCCGACTTGGTGCTTCAGGACACGCTATGGTGTTTGTTGACAACGACTACAGGCGATGATTGCACAATCGGCGTAATTTATCGCCCACCAGCAGCCCCGAAGTGTATAATACGAATCTACTCGACAAGCTACGCTTGATTGCCTCGAGATATCATACCAGAATCTTGATCATGGGAGACTTTAATCTGCCTAACTTGCTGAAGACGAACAAAATTTCTCAGACCTCCACTGCTGCCATCTTCCAGCAGCTGTTTGACGAAATTCCTTTGTATAATCACGTTGAAAGCAATACAAGATACAGAGGGAGAGATATGCCTTCAATGCTCGATCTTATCTTGACAACTGAAGAGGACTCCGTCGAAAGCATTACATACGATTGTCCGCTAGGTTCGAGCGACCATTTGGTCTTGAATTTTGACTACCTATGTCGAGCACAGCGAACAAACGATACAACAAAAATTATCAGAAAGGTATGCCTATCTATATTATCAAACGCCCTAAGTTTGATTAACGATTGGCAAATTGAAGGCATAGGAGTAAAAGAGCAGTGGTGTAGCATTTTGACCAAGCTAAACCGGGAAATCAACTCAAACTCAGCATTCGTACCAAAACAGTGTGGAAACGCATTCGAATTTAAAATCCGCAGTCGCATTCGGAAATGGATTAAACTGCGAAATATGGCTTGGATAAACCATCGCCGGTTAACCACCGATGCCACATGGGAGACCTTTAGAAAACTAAGAAACCAGGTCATTTAACTTATTGCTGAAGACAAAATACAGTATCAAGGTGTCATAATGTCTAAAATAAAACGGAATCCCAAGCTTCTTTACCAGATTGTGAACAAGCAGTGTTCAGTGAAACCAGGAGTTGCGGCCTTGCGGACGCCCTCTGGAATGACCACAAATGCAGCTGACACCGCGGATGCTTTGGTAAATTATTATGCTACAGTATTTTGTCCAAAGGAAAGCGTGGATATACAAATGGATCCAGAAATAACGCATCCTCTACCATTGGACACAATAACCATCAACAAAGAAGAGGTGCTGGGAACACTACTATCGTTGAATCCCAGAAAATCCCTGGTTGTGATAAAATTACCCCGAATATACTCAAGCATTGTGCACAATCTCTATGCGGACCTCTAACTCAGTTATTCTGCGAATCGTTGTCGCAAAGTGTCATACCGACTGAATGGAAATCTGGTATAATCTCCCCGATTTTCAAAGGCGGGGGGCGTTCGGAGCCCGCAAATTACAGACCTGTTACTTTGTTGTCCGCCGTATCCAAGGTACTCGAAAGGATCGTGGCAAACAAACTGAGCAAATACCTTGAGGAAAATAAGCTATTTTCGGGAGCGCAACACGGTTTTAGAAGAGGATACTCCTGCCTTACTAACCTTCTCCTTACCCTTGACGACTGGACTCGAGCAGTAGATGCTGGGGATACTATCCATGTATGTTACTTCGTTATGTCGAAAGCATTTGACCGTGTAAACCACAGTATTCTCTTGCAGAAGCTGGAACGTTGTGGTATCACTGGCAGTCTGTTAGCATGGTTAGAAAATTACCTGACTGAGCGGTTTGTTCAAGTCTCTGTGGACGGTGCTCTATCGAAGTCGGTAGCCGTGACAAGTGGAGTGCCTCAGGGATCCGTCCTCGGACCAATCCTCTTCGCGCTTTATGCTAATGACATACCAGCTCTCATCAAATGCAAGATCGTTCTGTTCGCTGACGATATAAAAGTGTGGTCAAAGATGAGTAAGTCGGAAGACTGCGAACTGCTCCAGAATGATCTGGACAACCTCCAGGCTTGGTCCCTAAAAAATCGCATATTTTTCAATTTCCAAAAGTGTCACATGTTAAACATTGGCAAATATGTGGAGTACCAGTATTTTCTTGGAACACACAGCAACTACGTCTATCGCAAAACATCACAGAAATTGTCACTCCTAAAGAGAATTTTGGGTAGGTTCTCAAAACAGACAATTCCATGTATTATAAATACGTACATCAGACCCACGATGGAATATGCAGTTCAAGCATGGTCGCCATGGCTTAAAAAAGATGTTGCGACTTTGCAACGTATATATAATCGAGCTACCAAACTTGTCACTGGACTCAGCCGAAAACCCTACAATGAGCGAATCAAAACGCTAAATTTATTTGATTATCCACGTCGTCGTCTCCGAGGGGATTTGATTCTGGTTTACAATATTTTGAATACCGAAAATCACCCTCTACAATGCTTATTGAATCTACGGAGCTCGCATAATACAAGAGCTCACACGTTTACTCTAACTGTCCCTCACTCGAGACTCAACTGCATTTTTTTGCCGTGCGAGTTTGTTTTACTTGGAACAATCTGTCAGATAATGTTGCAAACTCACCAAACCAGCAAACTTTCAAGAGAAGCCTTGATGCCTTTTTGACACTAAACCTGTGCATGGAAGAAAACTATACATCTTAACACCATACCCCTACATTTGTTATCCTACCAATCGAAAACAATTTCAGTCCTTTGGATATTTACTTGATTCTTGAACTGCTCAGTAAGCAATCTAATCCCATCTTGCTTGTTATATTATTCGCTGTTCCCATATTATTCTGTGGTTTTTTGTAAAGCTATATGCTTTTTAGACCATTAAAATTGAATTGAATTGAATTGAATTGAGGTCTTGGCTCCTTGGCTGCGAAAAGATATTGCTCTCTTCGATAAAATCTATCATAGAGCAACAAAGTTAGTGATGTGTCTTCGCAATGTTCCGTATATCGAAAGACTGTGACGTCTGGGTCTATGTGACTTTACCCAAAGGAGGATACGACGCGATATTATTCTGACCTATAGAATTGTGTCTACCGAAGGACATCCACTAAAACATTTGCTTGATGTATGTGATGGAAAAGTGACACGCGGACACACCTTATCCCTTTATGTTCCAAGTTCCCGTATTGATTGTCCGCGCCATTTTTTCGCCGTACGAGCTATGTTTCTTTGGAATTCCCTACCCCAACGTGTGGTGGACTCTCCTTGCCTGGCTATTTTTAAAGCGAAATTGGACTTGCACTTGCAAACGAACATCATTCGTGAGCCTCACATTTGATATTCTCCATTGCTTTTATACTATTGTAATTTTGATGTTTTATTCATACCGTAATCCTGTGGTACTGTAACGTATTAACTTTTTTAACCATAAATCCTTGAATCCTTGAATCCTTCTGATGTCATTGTGATGCGTTTTATTTTCTATTCTTTTAAAATTCGAATTCGAGTGAAAAACATTTTATTCATCAAGTAATCTTAGCAACCATATCGGCATCATGCGTTTTAGAAGCTTTTCAAGCGTTCTAGTTAAGTCAGCGATTAGCGTTGGGTTCAAGCTTATTTTAGACTAAATTAATAAAGTTGAGCGTCAGGTTAGAATTATTGAGCTCTCGGAGACGTTTCTCACTTCGCACCGTGTATCATAGTTTATCAGAAAAGTCACATTTCCATGTTAGGGTCGTCGTTCTATCGGACAATGTTATATAGATAGGAATTTTCGGATTCCCAAACACAGTATAATAACTAAATCCTAACTAGATTTGGGGTTGGTTCAGCCAACTTTCACTGTGATATTGCTGCAACGAATCAATTGTATTTGACTTGCGCTGTTAGAGTGCCAAGGCCCTGGCTTTACAAAAGGTATAATTAAACAAAAAACGTCAAGAACATAGCGCCTGTAGCTATGTTGATTAGGCTTCACGTTGGGTGATATAACTATCGAGCGTAAACGTTATTTGTCTTTAAAATTCGATTTACAATGTGTTAGCCAGTTTGCAATGAAAAGCTCAAGTTCTTGCGTTAATGTAACCTTAATCTTTCGCAAATTATCATTTATCTGTCTACAATAATTTACCCAATCCAACATGAACTAGACTTCATCTGAGATCAATGCAGTCAACAGTATGGTAAAATGGACTTACTGCTAAACGGTATCCAACCGGTTGAACTGGGACGTTTGGCTGGCGAATCGCCTTCAAGGTAACTCGATGGATGAAAAACTTGTCGCACGTTATCACGTAACACATACTGCATAAAAATATCAGATAAAGGATCACGTAGGCACTCAGTTTTCCTTTTTGGAATTTGTTCAAATTAGTCCACCGTCCAGCAACAAAAATAGGAATTGGCTCCGCATTCGCCATAACCGTCAAGGTCCAAACGTGTGTGTTCAAAATCGTTTGGATCAATGGACACGTGATCATCTCCGCAACGGTCCGAGGTTTCTCATCGTAGTCAAACTCATGCTAATCACACACAAAGCTTGATGAATTCATTTTGCTGAGTATAACTTTATATTATACCAAGTGGTCGGGGCGGTTTTGGCGATAAGATCCCAATTCCGAAAATGCTCCAATGGCACGCGTCTCATATAGCCTCTGACAACCAAATCCAGCTCCTGGCCTACACGCGTGGTAATGTGTGACCCGGCGGAACTGCTTGTACTGACAGAAGAAAGGGCGAAGGCGGTTCACCTAGGGGAAGAAAAACCCTTATCTGAAACCTCCACTGCCTTGTGGCTACATCCAATCATGGAAAAGGCTTCAGGAGTCAACCTCGAGGAAAAATCCGGAGCCGGAGTCCCGTTAGGCAGTCCGAAGTTTATTCAACTTCGTCCTGCAAGCTCCTGCGACGGCATCGTTGTCCAAACGTATCAGCCTAGCGGTTCTTTTCGTTCCAGTGGTGCCGTGGAGAGGGAGCACTTGCTGCGTGGGCAACAGCTAGTTCTCCATATTGAACTGCTCTGGCGTACATCACAACGCACCAAATTAGAGGACACCCCATTCCGCTTCTACGGAAAATAACACGGGAAGCAGCAGATATCGGTTGAAAGCTATGGCTCGACTGGCGCAGAGCTCAGCGCCTGGGGCTTCTTTCGACGGTGGAAGGGACCTTCAGGTCTCATTGGACGGCTACCGGCCGCCTCAAGCTGGGCAGCACTCAGTCAATAAGGTGCCGTCTCGCCACGGTATGCTATCCTCATTGGGTGCATGTCTCGAATATCAGAGGCGTAAGAAAGTTAGCGGTGATTAGCAATGAGCTGAAGAGGATGAATGTCGACGTGGCTGCCCTACGAGAGACGCGATTACCAGACACTGGTAAACTAACAGAAAGAGATTACATATTTTTTGGGAAGGAAGAGGTTCCGATGAGCCTCGACTTCACGGAGTTGGGTTTGCCGTGCGAAACGACATATTGAAAGCAACAGAACCGAGCATCAGTGGGAGCGAACGGATTTGGACTTTAAATTTGAGGTGCATTACTGGTACCATTATGTTGGTCAACGTTTATGCACCGACGCTCTCTGCGACGCCTGCTCACATTGGAAGCATTGTTTAAAGCGTCGTCTGCAAGCTGGGGAGGAGCAGATACAGCTCTTGGCTGCTGAACGCAGATCACGCCGCCGGCGTGCAACTGATGCAATACAACAGAGTACTGACTATCGTTGCCAGCGCTGCGGGAGCGATTGTTCCTCCCGAATCGGACTGTTCAGTCATTCCAAAAGCTGTAGAACATTAACATTCATGCGATTATGATGTACATCCATGGTCGACATCGACAGAAGTAGTCCAACAACAACAGTAATCATTCATTCTAATACTCAGAACTCAGCAGGTTTTATGGTAAAAAAGCAGTAAGCTGAACAATAACCATAGGATGACGAGGTATATGGAGTAAAAATAGAAATCTCTCAAAAACCAATACGGACAGTCCCATACCGCATGGCTCGTCATATACTCATCGAGTTTAGAATCGAAAACAACAACAGATTCCGAGCGTGTAATTTCTTCATGAAAAATGTCCCAAGTGATACAAATTATTACAGAGAAAAAATTTCGACGAATATCCAATGGAGAATGCGAAATGCATAAAGCTTTTGAATGTTTTCGTGTTCGAGTAAGGACATTGTGCTTTAAGGTGATGGTTTTCAGTTTGCAAGAGTTTGAATGCCAACATGAGGTCACTCCTTATCCGTCGTTGGGTAAAATCGTGCAGACATAGTTTTAACATCTACACTTTGAAAGGCAAATTTCTGCAACGGAAGACAAAATTTGTCGCACAATGATAAATCGTGTCAAGAAGCTCGATATCCTTCCTCAGCCAGGCTTGGATGGAATATTTCATAACAGGACGTAAATAAGTATTAATTAACCGAAGTAAGGTTTTCGGCGTGAAAATCCTGAATATCCTTTATAAAAGAGTCAAGATATGGTATGCTAATTGTACATTGTCCAATGATGTCCAAGGCTTAAGGTTAAACGACGCCCAGATACCGAGATCTTTTTCTGCGGTGGTCCAGACCAGATCTTGCGTGCCATTCTGATACGTGTAGCGCAGAAATTTTCCAAGCCGCGGCATTTTACATTTCGCGGGGTTAAATGTTAACTCATTTTTATGGGACCAACGAAATAATGTGCACAGATCCAGTTGTAATGCCATACAGTCATCAACGGACCCGACACCTTTCCATATTTTAATATCATCGGCAAACAGTATCAAGTTACATTGATTATCCTCTACTTTATCGTTCATATACACCAATAATAGAAGAGGACCAAGCACCGAGAATTGCGTAACTCCACGTGTGATGTCTATCGTTCTAGAGAAGGTGCTACCAACGCGATCTTGGACGTGCCAATCTGTAATATAGTCCCTTATCCAATACAGCAACTTTCCGGTCATTCCATAAGCTTTGTATCATTGGATTAACAACTGGTGCTACTCTCAAATTCGAACAACGTCATATTTGGTCACTTAACTTCAGGGAGCTACCGTGTTAACTCTACTACTGTTACATCGGATGTTACAACCAAATCAAGCTTTATGAATTACTCCTAGCCCCGTTAATCAGTGAAGCGAATTACGTGGTTCAATTCAATTCAATTTTAATGGTCTAAAAGCATATAGCTTTACAAAAAACCACAGAATAATATGGCAACAACGAATGAAATAACAAAGAAAATGGGATTTGGTTGCTTACTGAGCAGTTCAAGAATCAATTAAAAATCCAAAGGACAGAAATTGTCTTCGATTGATGGGATAACAAATGTAGATGCATGGTGTTAAGATGTATAGTTTTCTTCGATGCATGGGTTTAGGGTCAAAAAGGCATCACGGCTTCTCTTGAAAGTTTGCTGATTTGGTGAGTTTACAACATTATCTGGCAGATTGTTCCAAGTAAAACAAACTCGCACAGCAAAAAAATGTCGTCTGCAATTGAGTCTCGAGTGAGGGAGAGTTAGAGTAAATGTATGAGCTCTTGTATTATGCGAGCTCCGTAGATTCAATAAGCATTGTAGAGGGTGATTTTCGGTATTCAAAATATTGTAAACCAGAATCAAATCTCCTCGGAGACGACGACGTGGATAATCAAACAAATTTAGCGTTTTGATTCGCTCATTGTAGGGTTTTCGGCTGAGTGTAAGAGGAAATGAATCTAATCGTTTCGCATAATTTATCCAAATGATATTGTTTGGGTCATATATTTCGCTGTTAAACTGTGAAAAGTTGAAATCATCCATTATGTATACCTGAATTCCGCCCAGATTATCCGTGAAACGCATTATCTCTAACGTCTTTTTTCTGAGCATCAGAGGGTAAGTCACACCAATAATTTAATTTTCTCCGAAGTGCAAAGGCATGCTACACCGTCACATGGTAACCCATTGAACCAACCTGGTGTAAGAAACATGTGTGCAATTATCACGCTCGTGCTATAGCACAACAAATTTACCATTACATCGTGGTTCTTTGCGAGAATCTTGTTTAACAGTGGCGTGCAAGTATACCTTTTGTTTACCATCATACAACTGTTTCAAGGCTCGCTGAACCTGATTTTAATGTCTCCACCTGATGGCGACAAAAGAAAGAAACTGGTAGTGGTGTGTAAGAGATGAGGATTTGAACATCAAAATATATTGGTCGTTAATGAGCGCCTTGAGTGCTTGACCAAGAATCACTTGAAAATTCTGTAATTGAACATCGTGGTTCATTGTAAGAAACCTCTATTACAGTGGCATACAAGTATACCGTTTTTACCACCATACCACTGTTTCAAGGCTGGCTGAACCTGATCTTATTGTCTCCACCTGATAATAGAAACCAGCCAGAAACCGGTAGTGGTGTGTAAGTGATTAAATCCATGAATTAACGACATTTTCTGTACGTAAATATTACTAACAACAGATATATACTTAAAAATATCTTTGCACTAATCTACATAGTGAAGAAACGTCAATGAATCCAGTCTATGTAACATGACAGCTTTCGACCTAATAATATCATATGCAATTGGAATCCACTAGGCATTTATTATTTTAAACAATGCTAGATCGGTGAAGAAATTAATAATCTTGAAGCAATTGACACAAAATGTTTGGGAACAGACATCGTAATTAGCCAATGAGGAAGGCTTAGCTAACATATGAGGACAGTGTATGTAAAAACGAGATAGAGTCAAAACCATCTTTACCGTCTACATCACCTGATATTCTCTCAAATATTTCCTGCCGGTGCGTCAGTATATGTCTGATGAAAATTTATTCATATCAAAACCACAACTTGTGTACACTTTGTCTTACTGGCGACTCCGTTGCTGGACTAACAATCAGCATGAGCAAGTCGAAATTCCTTGGTCAAGGGATTGTATCGCCTCCACTCATCACTATTGAAAACTGTCGGCTTGAACCAGTACAACATTTCACATATCTTGGTTTAAAGCACAAACAATACGAAGATCGTATTGCAAGTCTCAATCTATTCGACTGTCGCTACCGCCGTCTTAGAGGTGATTTGATACTTATGTTCAATATACTGCATACCCCCAACCATCCCCTAAATCAACTATTCACGCGACTACCACCCAGAACCAGCCGGAGTCACGACTATACAGTACATATTCCCGACTCGAGACTAAACTGTCGAAGGTACTTTTATTCCGTACGTGTATGCTTTACCTGGAACTCCCTACCTTGTAATGTTGCACATTCACCCACCTTGGATATATTCAAATCGAATTTGGACAATTTCATGTTGACCAATCCAAACTTTGAACCCATATATTTTACACCATAAAAGCTTTGAACTTTGAAACCGGTTTCTGTCCAATGGATTTTTACTTGATTCCTGAACTGCTCATTAAGCAAACAAATCCCGTTTTTCTACCCATGTTATTCGTAATTCCCATATTATTCTGTGGTTTTTGTCAAGCTATATGCTTTTTAGACCATTAAAATTGAATTGAATTGAATTGGTTCAACAATTGCGTATAACCTTCCGCTAGACACGGAGATTGATAAGCGGATTGGCAGAGCAGCTGTCATTTTGTACCGATTGTACTCTCGTGTTTGGGGTAACCGCACGTTGACTGAAAATACAAAGATTCAAGGTAATTCAAGGTAATTCAAGGTATTAATGTTCTAAAAAGCAACAAGCTTAACAACAAACATAGGATGGTAAAAATTGAAATGTAAGTGTATAAACAAGTTAAGGAATTAGAATAAACAGTAAATAAGTGTTTAGGGAAGCGAATAATTCAATAAAAATTCGTCTAATTTCGTTTTAAATCCATGCAAGTTAGTGGAGTGACCGACGATAGAAGGTTAACTTTTCCAAGTAAAACAGACACGGACAGAATAAAAATACCTTCTACAGTTCAGGCGGGAATGGGGTACCACCAGCACATTCATGGGTCCGATAATTTCTCGTATCCTCTCGAGTGAAAAAATCCTGTAAGGGAATGTTCGGGGTATGGAATATTTTTAAAGTAACATAAGGTCTCTTCTGATTCGCCGATAGGGAAAGTCGAACAGATTCAGTTGAGCTATCCTTTCTTTATAATTTTTATTTCGGATGCTGAGAACTAGCTTTGTTGAGCGGTGATAGATTCACGGCATAAGTTCAACATCCTTTTTGAGCCACAGAGACCGTGACTGCACACCGTATTCCATGACTGGTCTCAAGTATGTATTCGGGATCCTTGGGAATATCTTGGTCGAAAATTTCCCAAATTATCGCTTGATTAGATTTAGGACACGTGTTGCCTTTTTAAAGGCAGTGTTAGTTTGAAGTGAAGTTTTTTACTAGAGCATTTTGTTTCCGAGACATTGTGCGTTGGTGTATATGCATTTCTTGCATTGTTTTTCTCAACAGGGATGGGGTGTGAGGAAGGAGGATAGCGGAGTGCATAATATCTGTTAGGCCGATTCCTCCAGAGTCGGCATCTGAAGGATGCTTGATCGTTTTGAGGTTGTACTGTTGGAATATAGTGATCTATGATATCGGCTGAATTTGTTCCTGACGCGTCAAATACTGATTGACTTGGTAGTGTTTCTATTGGACTTTGTGGTGCATCTATCTGTTCAATATGAAGTTTCGATGCGCTTAGTCTAATTACTCATGGTATTAGTCTACGGCCATTTTTCCAACGAGTTTTGATCGTGTTCAACATCTGAATACGCAAGAACGTTATTTTAAGGGGCTTAGGACAGATGCCCATATAATTCGTAGATTTGGGGATGCGAAAACTGTCCGTCACGGCTACATCACGATGATGTTCGAGCAGTGCTTTGTACCAGAAACTTGGAAAACTGCCTTGATTAGTCCCATCTACAAGGGTGGCAAATGAAATAATCCTTTAAACTATCGCCCGATAGCGTTATTACCAGTGCTATCAAAAGTAATGTAGTACATAATAGCTCATGCCTTACGGAATCACTTTGAGATTAATAATTTAATCTCCGAGGCACAGCACGGATTTACGAAAAAACGATCCTGCCTGGCGAACTTGCTATTAGCAAAAGAATCTTGGTCTGAGCTACTGGATGCCGACAAATCCGTGGACGTAATTTATATCGATTTCTCAAAAGCCTTCGATCGTGTGAATCACGAAATACTTTCGTAGAAACTACTCACCTACTGAGTCCATGGTAAACTCCATGCCTGGATTAAAGAATGGTTGATATCTCGTCAGATGTATGTGAGAGTCAAAAACGAACCATCCGAGTCGATTAAAGTTGCTTGTGGTGTCCCCCAAGGATCAGTCCTCGGACCGCTTTTGTTTTTAATATATATATATATATATATATATATATATATATATATTTTCGCTGATGATGCAAAGCTTTGGCGCAAGATAAACTCCACATACGACACGCAGAACCTGCAACGTGATCTCGATATGATTTACACTTGGTCCATAGACAACGAAATGCTCCTGAATGCTTCGAAATGCAGCCTATTGTCTCTCAACAGCAGGTCCAGCAAAGAAAATTATCTTCCTCGCACTGTTATTAAACCCACCTCCTACGAAAAAGATTTAGGTGTGATTATCCAATCAGACTTAGGAAACTCAATGCAATGTCGACTGGCTGCCTGCATAGCTGAAAACAACTTGGGTCTTCTTAGAAGAGTCCTAGGTTCGTTTGACCCCAATATTGTCTGCAAATTGATTTCAAAGTACATCCGTCCTCATGTTGAATATGCTATACCGGCATGGGATCGTTGGTTGAAAAAAGATATTCTGCTATTAGAAACTCCACAGCGCAGAGCGACAAAACTTGTCTTGGGACTATCTAATTATCCACACGAAATGAGACTTAAATTATTGAATTTGCATTCGGCTCAATGCAGACGGAAACCAGGAGCACTAATATTCATTTGGACAGTGCTTAATCAAACAAATCATCCTTGCGGTCGTTTGTTTCAACTTTCCTATAAAACACATTTGTGAGGTCACCAATCAAAACGTTACCGACAGCATAGCAGGTTGAACTGCCGCAAATATGCATTTTCCATTCGCAATGTGCAATTGTGGAACAGTTTACCTACTCATGTGGTACAATCTGGAACCGTTGACGTTTTCAAGAAATCACTAGATGTCCACATGGACAAGTGTGTTTTTTACGTTTGACAATAATCTAACAATATTTTCATATTTTTTACCATCCGACCCGATGTACATTTTGTGGGTCTTGTAAAACATAGCTTTTTACCTGCATATAATCCATGAATAAATCTATGAATCTATGAATAAATCACGGAGGAATCTCCATTGTTGCTGATCGTGTTTGCGCTGCAGTGCTTTTTCGGTTGCTTCATCAGATTCTGGGACTCCAAAAAGTATTAAACTTCGATGATCAATCTGCTTCGTTTGGTTTTGTTGTTGGGTTTTCCTGGCCCTTTCCCAGCAGGGCACATCAGAGAATAACCTTGCAGTTGTCTCTGAACGCTCCATACGCAGGAGAAAAGCGGATAGTACGAGGTTTTCTAGATCACATTCAGATTTGAAGGTGATTTTAAGCAGTCTTGGCTAGCCCAGATTTGAGGAAGTAGGTTTTTCGATTCAGTCGTGTCCATGATAGGGGTTCCAATGGCTCCAAGCCCATGCTGCCGCACAACCTTCTCCATTCTTTTTTATCCTGCTTTAGCCTGTCCCCTATTAAGGTGGCACTCGTTTTCTTTACGTTGGTGCAAATCACGCTTAGTACATGGAGCGAATGTACACGGTGTGCCTGTCGCTTTCGCTGGTTTCTCGAAGTTTCAACTATCTTAGATCGAATATCTATCGTGCCCACTTTGGGAGTTTTTTACACCGTGACTTTTGTTTTTTAACCAGAGGGTTTTCGCTGATCCTTCAGTTGAGAAATTGGTGTTGGCTCCGGAACTTTTTGTGGATCATAGATGTTTTGGGCAGACAGACCTTTAACAGTCGCATTTGTAAATGTGGCGTCCTGATGAAAAGAACGCTCTTTACGACTCGCCGGCACATTTGCAACAGCCGAACCTTCGTGTTGAATTATCTGCCAAGATTCAGCGTTTCTCTGACTGCTATAACTGACAGTGGTTTCCGATTTAACCAAACCTATACAGGCAGACTGAGAATTCTGAGCGGTGGCCAAAGTTTCTACCGATGCTTTCAACGTTTGTATGAGGTGCTCTAAGCTCAGCATCCGATCATCCAGGTTACATTGTTGGACACTTCTTCGAGCAGCTAAATCTGCGTTTGGTTTAGTTCGACAATTTGTACACTTGTAGAATACACCAGGCATGTTTTCATCATTCAGGATCGATAAAGCCTCCTGGGTCAATTATTTGTCACATTTTGTGTGCAATTTGTGGGAACAGTTGCGACGTGACACGTGTCAGATTTGACCTCACCACTGACGACTCGCGAAAATCAGATCGCTACATGTTAATGGGCCAACCAAAAGTACACATCAGAGCACAAAAATCGATACGGCTGCGGTTGGTTTGTTTGGAGTTGACGGAAAGTGACGAGTTGTAGGAATATTTCATATCCCGATTTAGCCGCGAATTTAGAAGCCTCCCGTTGGGAATGTTGGCGTGAAATTGATTTCACGTTGAGTAT
Organism: Atriophallophorus winterbourni; assembly: GCA_013407085.1. Taxonomy (NCBI): domain Eukaryota; kingdom Metazoa; phylum Platyhelminthes; class Trematoda; order Plagiorchiida; family Microphallidae; genus Atriophallophorus; species Atriophallophorus winterbourni. Next base: position 38,175 of record JACCGJ010009970.1, read on the forward strand.
TTCTCCAAGTAGTTCCCGACAGTGGTAAACACCGATGTGTTGATCTAACCGCAGAAACACAAAAGCGATTCAAACGAACGAACTGCACAAAATACACGGGTCACGCACACAAAGAATGACACGTCGCAGATGTATGATTATTGTATGAATAGATCCGACGTAGCAAACTTTCAGATTAGATATCAAAAAATTAAACCGATCGGATGAAAACTAGGAAAGGTATATCTTAAAATATCGGACGTCAAAATTAATCCAACCGCACGTTGAAATCATATGATGATGGTATACATCGCGTGTGTACTGAATGCTTTACTGTACGTAAGTGAAACCTGGACCACCCACGCAAGACACGAACGGAAGCTGAATGCTTTCCATCTTGGAAGCATCCATCGTACCTTGAACATATCGTGGAATTACAAAGTGACTAATTCTGAAGTGTTTTCATAAGCTGGTCTACAGAGCATGTTCACCCCACTACGAAAGCGCCGCATGCGGTGGCTTGGTCATGTCTAGAGAATGGAAAATTGTCGTATTCCGAAAGATCTACTCTATGGTGAGTTGCAATTAGGAATTCGATCATTGGGCAGACCGCACTTGCGGTACAACAGAGATATGAAAGCTCTTGGCAGAGCTGGGTAGAACTTGCCCTTGACGGCTGGCATTAGAGGCATTTTGTAAAGCGTCGTCTTCAAGCGGGGAGGAGCAGATACAGCTCTCAACTGCTGAACGCAGATCGCGTTGTCGGCGTGCAACTGACGCCCATTGACCGAGTTATGGCTATAGTTGCAAGCGCTGTGGGCGAGATTGTTCCTCCCGAATCGGACTGTTTAGTCATTCGAAAAGCTGTGGAACAGGAAAACGTCATGCGATTGTGATGTACATCGCTGGTCGACATCGACCAAAGGAGACCAACAACAGCAATGCTGGTAGTGCAGCGGTCACAAAAATTATCACAAAATCGCCCGGAGCAGATGCGATAATTACAACGCTGCTTAAAACCTGTCATACACAATTGTCTAGATATTTGTCTCAGGATTTTACTTATTTGCTACATGCGGTTCTAGCATCTTACAACCGCAAACTTAATCTTAATACAAAGCACGTTTATCTCTCAAACTTGCTTATGCGGACCTTGGAAACTTATGCTGAAGGTCGTCGGAAATCACGGGAGCATTTCTAAATAACTTTATGACTTTTATCATTACTCACAAAAAGTCAAATGTTGCTACCAACGTTTATTGTTGTTTTCACTCGAAACTTCCCATTCAGATTTTTAGGTAAGTCAGTGTGCTGTGTGAGTCGTTTTATGCTTCTTTAAATGCGTTTGGAGCTGTACCGGTGATCACACAGCTATAGATTGAAGTTTTCAACATTAGATAACACGCTATTTTTAATACGATTTCGCTCAATAAAGAGGTTGACAGTTTTCAGAAATTAATTTTCTCCCTTTATGTGTGCCATTGTTTAACCAGATTGAATGGTTCTCGTGTTATCAGTTAAACATGGATTCAATTTGAGACGCATTATAACAAGCCATCTTTAAACGTAGATCACATCTACGGTATGCAAATACCGCTGATCAAGAAAGTATTGTCTATCACTGTGAACGCTTGGAGAAGAGACTGTTCCTTCCGAATCGGACTTTTAAGTTATGTGAACCGCTGTAGAGCGTGATATCATGGCGCGCTTGCGATGTACATCTATGGTCGAATTCGACCGAAGGAGGCCAACAACACAAAATGAATACCTATATGCTTACTAGGGAAAACTTTCTTTTAATTACTTTTTTAATTCCTACAGACAACGATCCGTCCCGAGAAACACTGTAAAAGGTTTTAAAAGAATATACGTGAAGAATTTATCTTAGGTTACACAATTGGATCAATCGGCAAAGACCGTTATATGCAATTCACGTAAACCAGTTTACAAGCAGACGAGAATCTCAGCATGCTTTCTCTCCCCATTTAGCCATTTTGTCGTTGTAAGGAAATTTCATGAAACGTGGCGACTTCATATAGGCAGCGATTTGTGGTATGGCCTGAAAATAGAACAAATTTTTAAATAGAAAAGTGTCCCTCAGACAAGACAATATATCGTCCTCTTCACATATTCTTTATAATAACGTACAGTATGCAACTCGGCGCAAATTTAAAAGATGGACATTACGGTTAATTGTAGTTAGGGAGTCGCCCACTAAATAGGCAACACTGGGAGTGTAATGAGACAGGATTCGGAAAAGTCTGTTACTTCCGAAACGGAACGCATTATCATGTTAGAGGGTGACATCAATAACTTTGTCATTTTATGCGCGTTGACACTGTTCCACCGTACCACACCTCCTACACGCATTCACCAGAATTTTTCCAGTCTCATAGATAAGGATTTTTTGCTAATTGGAAGTGGCCTTAAGGTGAACTCAAGATTAAGCTGTATATGAGCGAATTTTAATTTAAGACACGATTGACGATCGCCAATTCTGCGAATGAAACAGACAAATCAATGTCGTTTCTTCTGATGGTTCACATCCACTGCACTAGACCCGTGTAGCCTGTAGATCATTCTCCTCACACCCGGAGCCGATATTTTATTCCTTATTGAAGAACTAAAAAAATGAAATTATATTGTTCCCTGCCTGGCTCGATACATGGTTAAACACTCAATGGGCGTTTCGTAGTTCAAGACATGCCTGACGATTTGACATCTGATGCCGAGAGGTAACCGTGATTCTTTTTAATTTCTGGTGAAATTAATTTAGTTTCTGAAAATTCGTGTAAACAGATAAAGACACTTTTTCTTCATTCTCTACTACGCAAAAACTGGACGGTTGATGATTAAGTACCAAGAGATAATGTATGATACGAGTGAGTGGCTAAGTTTGATGTCGAAAAAACGAGCGGGAACGTGCAGTAAGCGTAAAAACAAGCCACGAGAATGTCTAATTTTAGATCCACGACATACCAATATTAAACTGCAACAGTTTGGTAAGCAAAAACTTGAGCGCCGAAGCTGGCAAACCTAACCTGTTCAATCGCACACAATGCAAATATTGATGTGGTGAAAATCCAGTTAAGTATGGTAGAGTAGTGCGCATACCCGTACTTAACGTGTCAACAAGCCAGCGGAAAACAAATGCAGGTGGGCGACAGGACACAACAAGAAACATGACCTCCAACGTACGTGCACATTTTAGCGGTCATCAAATCTTGGCAACAGCAACAGCATGAGAAACATTTGCGGCCTGACCTTTAAAGGTCAGTGCTGAATGTGGGCGGCGACATTTTCTCATTTGACCACAATGGTTCACAAAATGCAAGACAAAAATACGCAAGCAGCCCATACACTCCACACGTAAACACCACGACCAGTTTCAGACTGTTCGCAGTCATCCGGTGTAGACAGCAAGATCAGGTTCAATGAGCCTTACAAACAACTGTGGTGTTCAAAAAAGTTCTAATTGTATCCCACTGCTGAATTGAGATTTTACAAAAAACCACGATGTTCAAATACAGAATCAAAATGTGATTCTACGCTCACTGAACTCGATCTTAATATCTCTACCTGGATGGCAAACAGTCAGAAACCCTTTGTGGTGTGTCAGTGATATGAACTCCGAAATATAAGTGATGTTCACATTCAGAAGCACAGTCACTCCTGGTTAAATAATCATTTTTAGAAATAACGAGAATAATCGAAACGTGAAATTTCTGTTGTTATCGCGCAAATTTGACACAAATATGTATTGTTTTTGCAGGCATATCCAGGACGTAAATTTATTTTTGAAGTCTGTCATACGTACGAATGAATGTGCTTAATGCATCACAAACCTGAAACAAAGAAAAGTGCCGCATACTCATAGATGAGATGAGATATTGTCACGCTGTGGAGACGGATAAAGAAGGAACACCAGCTTGTTTCCCACGCAGCTCAGTACCAGTATCAATATAAAAAGGTTTTACATCTTCAGCGCAGAATTATGGTGTTGTTGCAGATCAGCGCAACTCCATTTCAACTGATTGATTTCAAAGTGTAATTCTCTGCCTACCTTCAAACCACAGAGACAATTGCTAGCAATGAAATTCGCTCGTTATAATGCAGCTTTCGCGGGGAAAGAGACAATGAGTACAGTCACAGCAGAACCTTTAATACTTCAGCGACTCCTTGTACGATCAATCTGCCTATACTGGATTGGTACTGTTTTTGGCAATAATGCAAAGCTTCTGATCGAGCAGCAATGCTCATTGGGCGAACGTTTGATCTTTGTCGCATGGTAATATAAAATAGTATTCATGGATCGGTCATTAGTACAGATGTCCCGTTGGCCGTTACAAGTTACAATGAAAAGGTTGACGTAAGTTAACTGCAGTCTTTAAAGTTTTCACGTTGTATGAAGTGAACTGCGCGGGAAAATCACACGAATAACCAGGTTAACGACTAGTTGATCCAAATCGACAAACTGGAAAATATTCATTGTTAATAAGAAACCAATTTTTGAATATAAAATCGGCTCACCTCAAACTTGCGAGTGAGTTCTTGCAATCTGGGGAAATCATCCAGACAGCCGGGTTGAAATGCCTTCAATGTGTCCAACAGATCGTACAAATTGAAATCCGGATAATCAATCTAACATTATAGAAAGAACCAAATTATTCCAGCTTTGAGTTATTGCCGGTTGTGGGATATAAATGTGGGGGATGCGAATACAAAACTACATTAATCAATCATAACCGTCTTGAGCGCTTGACCCGGAATTAGTTTGTGGTTTTGTATTTGAACACTGTCGTGTTTTGTAAGAACACTGTTTCAAAATGGATTTTCATTATTACTATTTTTACTAGGTGCATCCACTTTTCATTATCGATCAGTTTAAACTAGTGATTCACTACGGTTTCCTTATCACATTTCTTCCAAATTTCACTCATGGGTATTGCGATGAATGAAAATTAGGCATTGTTTTCCCAAACCTGCGACCGCAGTGAGGTGACCATTTAGCGTAAACCGCAAATGTAATAGTACCTGCTCCCGTAAACTATGCTTGAACTTGTAGGCCACTTTTGGATAAGGTTGCTCACACATGCATACGGGTTAAACCCACTTGCTTGAAAAAATCCTCGTTTGCATGCATTTCCATCACATAAACAGTATAATTCAGAAAATAAACATGATAGAAGAGTATCCTGTCCAGAATATGTTCGATCGTATGTTTACCACACCAATGAAACCTGAAGATTTATTTACTCTTTATGCCTTAATGGTTCTCTCAACATGAGTGAAATAGCTGGCAAGCTATCTTGATGTGGCTGGATACCTTTCTGAAGGTGGAATTATCATACTCTGACAATCGAAACGCCGTCCAGAAAAGGAGATTGTTCAATTTGTGTGGACATGAAGTGTCGTGATTCTCGTATCTGTTGCAATTGCGTACCAGCAATTTTGTTTGCCCTAACTAAGTGAAGATAGCTAGTTTTGTTTCAGAAAGGCGTAAAACAATGAAAAAGTAGTCATTTAGATGTGTTTTGAGCGGTTGGCCAGGATGCAATAGGTGATTTCACAGTTTGTTGTCCAAACATAGTAAAACTTTACCAATTGTTCCATGGCTTACTGAAACTAAACTTACAATCTCCGCTTCATAGTCTAGGGGTGTGAGTAACACATATTATACACTCAAGTTTGCATTGAAAACGTGATCCGTAATCTCTCTGTGATTCGGCATTTGAGCACCGTGGTTCATCTTACAGTGGTTTGAAGTTTAAAACTTGAAGTTATATATTTGTGTTCGCAACATTTGTTGGGATAGGCTGATGCGGTGACGCATATATGAGTATTTGACCGCGAAATACTTGCAGGATTATAAACAAATACCTGCGATAGTGCAGCAGTAAAGACGTGCACACATCAGCCTAAAGGTCGTAAGTTCGAATACACTATGGTGTAGATATAAAGAAGAAGCACTGGGGAGGAGTATATAAAGGTTGAATGATACTAAACCGTGGGAATTCTTACCTGGTCACCTGAAATCCATTCGTGTTTCTGTAAATTATTTTCGAACACTCGAAGTCGTGCGGGTAAACTGTCCAGAAAACCAGGTTTCAACTTTTCCTAAATTTCGAAAAATAAAAATCATAAATTTTTTACGAACAATATGCCGAGGCAGCGAAAACTATTTAGTCTATCCTAAATATAGTTTACAGTAAAATTTCAATGAGTATGTTCGAGAATTCTTCCCATCTGTGGCATTTTAGCATATATCGAAGCATCTGGGCTGAAGAAAATCTAAGAGATGGACGTGACCAATAGTGCACACCATATCTGCGTGTTGTTTCACTTGATTGGATCTACAGATGTGCAACCTTGAAATCAATGAAATAATGTTAGACTGATAATGATTCAAACACCAAAACAAGCGATTATTGAGAACAACTTAGCCGGCCGTCAACTGCTGACCCATTTTTACATCGTAGTGCCGACCCTAATCGATTCAACTGAAAGAACCACGAGAATCGAAGCTCAGGAGTTGTATCGATTCAATAAACTGTTGAGGAATCTGGCCCGTCTCGGTTGATTTCCACTACGAAAATGAAGGAGTCTCAGAGGAGATATTTGGTGACCTATTCCGTTAAGTTAAGGAGAAACCATGATTGCGTCACTGTATGAATGAGGTGGAATAACTTGATGTTAGTAACAGGAGAATCGACTCTTATTTAGATCCGACGTAGACATTTCACCATACAATGGTAACCATTAAGATACAATAAAATTCCAGTGGTTAATCAACTTTTAATACCAACTCGTATGCACAAGATACCTAAGATAACGATCTGTCCCTAATGTGGAGGAAATTGTTATACGGCTTATCGTATAATGTAATCCTATGAAAGCCTGTAAGTGTATTCAGTATACAGCAATCCTGTAGTTCTGAACGCGTTAGGTTATACAAGAGCTTAGCATATAGCTCGGCTTGTGCCAAGGACGTGCGAACTTCGTGTCCATTGTAATTAAGTATGGTGTATAAAAGGTATACCGTAAAACCACTGTCAACGAGATTGACAGAGCCAACATTTGGATGGCCGATTCGCAAAGTAAATCTATATCTACCGAATAATTAAATAAGATATATATATATTATATATATATATATATATATATATATATATATGCACGAAAGCACAAGCCTCATCCATGCAAAGTTGCGCACAGTCATAAATTGCACGTGGGCTAAGATATTGTCAGGTATCCCAGAACAAGACAGATATGAGACTGAAAATATAGATGAGTCTCCAGTGTTTCTACATACAGCTGCTCCCTTCCGGTGGTCAAATAATTCATTGACGTGTTAGCTTTACTGCAAGATTACACATGCGTGCACTAGTACGTTGAGTGCTCGCATCTGCTACACATCACAACCGGTTTCCGGTTTATAGCCTCGGTGGAAAAGTAGTGAACTAAAGTGATATTTGGAAGACACTGTCAGGTAGATGCAGGTGGTGTACCTATTTTATCAATTCCGTACATGACTCCGTCGTTTCAAAACTGGAGGTTCCAGTTAAAATTCTCATAACAACGTTTGAAACCAATCTTAGTAACAGAAAAACGTGTACCTAAATTTTCAGAGAATGAGTCGATATACGAGTGGGAAAGTTGAACTCTACAGAAGAAAGAAATGAGTCTGTCTACTCCAAATTATCTATGCTTTCTATGCTATGCTATGATTTTTAATAAGCTGGCGGCGAAGAAATTGAATAAGTCGATCAAATGCAAAAGGTTTACTGACTAGGCCAGGCGTTGCACATGCGTATTCATTGCTTTCGTATCACGGGTAAGAAGGACGCTGTCCGGTTGATGTCGCTCTATTTGTTTTCCATGGATTCAGTACATTCAATTTTTTTCTCAAAACTGTGGATCATGGTGATGATGATATACCCAAACACAATCTATTTCGCATAATTTTTAAGATGGATTTTTCAGTGTCTACTATCGGTATTCATTAAAGCGTGATCCTGTAGATTAGACAAGTAAGGGCTGTTTTAAATTATATAGAGGGCAGAGAATATGCTATTACAAGGGATAATTGATTATCTGTAATCTGATTATTGCTTGAACGGGTGTATGTTTCCGACCAGAAGAGACCTTTATGCAACGCCGAAACATGAGTGAATTAAATTCAGTGATAAAAAGTAAACAGCTGCCAATTATATGCACCTCAGAAAATATAGAATGTATCGGAATTCGATCGATGCACTTACAAAATCCGAATTATAACACATACGAGTAAACTCTCCACGTATATCATCAATGGCGCCATAAATCATGGAAAGAATAGCACGCTGTTTGGCATCTTTTCCACCTAAAACAGAAATATTGCTTTTAAAATAAGATCGTATATTTCAAGATTTTAATTGAAACAATAGGTTACGTTAGGTATCGGTTGGAATATGTTTACACCAGTGCATTTATAATGTAACGCTCTACTCGTTCACGAAACTTGTTCGAGGTGTTCGGCGCTGATATCATGAAGCAGAGGAATTGGAAATGTCTCCTCTGTGTGTACTGAGCGGCAAGAAGAACTGCTTTACGTTCATATTCATGTTAAGTCGAACCTCCCATGGATCTCAAGCAAAGTACTCGTTGAGAAGCTTTAGTTCTACGTCTAATGTACGCAAACAAGCGTTTTGGCACCAAATTGGCTTCGTCTACCAAACGAGTTTTATGGTTCTGCCTTTTTTCTCTTTTTAGGCAGGTGCACTTGTTGCGGATAACTTTGTAGTTTACATAGTCATCGGTGCATCCACTGGAACAAAACTTCCGCCATAACCGCTTTCTTTCCTTCATATATTTACGAATAACGTTATCAAACCACGGTGGCCCCTTAGCGGGGGATCTTCCATTCATCAATGGGGCATGATTTTCAAGCGATCTGATTTTACGCGAAAAGTCCAACCAACAGGTATCAACATTCGTAGATGGAGGGAGTGACCAGTCAATCGAGTCTGTAGACTCTTTGTGTCAATTTCCGTTAGTTTCTCCGGGCAAGCTTACGTATTCTCGGTTGAAGACCTCGATTCTAAACGAACCATAAAGAACAGTGATAGCTGCAACCAATAGGGATCTCGATCAACAGATTCGTAACGTCGGAAAATCTGGACGTGACCACCAAATCCAATATCGGAGGAACTTGTGCGACACATATCCTCGTACGATCGTTTACATTCTGCACCAATATCGTACCTAGGAATACTTGTTGGAACGGTTCACCCTTTGAAACTAAATCCGCCCAGTTTATATCGGGAGCATTCAGATCTCCAAGAACGATACAGTCACTAGTGATACCATACCGTCTGATTTGATAATATGACGCAGGAAGATACGCGCCAGGTGAGCGGTAAATAATCCCAAGTGATGCAGCTCCAGAGCTAGATTTCACCTTACATAGATGCTTTCGGCATTTCCAGCATCATGTTGACAGCTTTCCAATACTTCCACAAAATCAGGTGCGCTTTAAGGTATATGGCAAAGCTACCGGCAGATCTCAAAGCTACTCTGTCACTTCTGAAAAGCGCATAGTGTGGTAGCGTGCACTCCATATCAGATATGTCAATTGTTAACCATGATTCCGTAACAGCAATTATATCTGGCTTTCGCCGACAGACAATTTCATTAACCTCGTCAAGTTTATTGTGTAGACTCCTCGCATTGAAAAGCAAGAATGAAATCTCTTCACATAAGGATTAACTGGGGTTGGATTGACAGCGGCTTCCAACGAATGTGCGGCCTCCTCCTCACTACCCAAAAATCCACAATATGTAGATCTACCTCGCCAGCTCTCAATTCTTGAGTGACTGTTTTATTTTAATTCTATCCTCAAGAGACAGTTCACGTAGTATCCCTTAAGACGATGAACGCGTCTTAGTACTATCTGGACTTGCTCATCCGAAGCTAAAACAATTTTCAGTGTCCGCGGTTTATTCTCCTCCTTCTTTCGGCCAAATCTCAATGCAGAAATGATGGTAACTTCTAACTCCCCTTGATTAAATACCTTCGAAAAAGTGGATTGTAAGAAAGTGCGCTCTTGCTGTAAACGTTTCTCAGCCATGTCCCCAGCTTGCTGGCGAGCACTCATCATAATCAGGCATCGCTTCCGAGAATCCAAATGTGGCTCCTTTGAGATTAAAGATCTAAAAGCATTTTAGTAGTAGGCACTGTTTCATTACATTTAGCTGAGCCGCTGTGTTACTCAATCGCTGTGACAAGATTAAATAGCCCGGATCACTAGGTAGACCATTCGACGTCACGACAGCATAAGGTTTAATCATTCCTGACTGTTGAGCAATCGGTTTTGAAGGCGAGCAAACGTCCGAGTTCATGCACGTTCAATGTATCATCGATACTAATACCATTTTGTAAACGGCTTGTAGTCGAGGAAGCGAATGGCATGCAAGCTTGCTCCACAGATAGGTGGTGTCTATCCTCAGCTGAGGTTGGGTCAATGTTTATGTCACCTCCATCGAGCACTTTAGCGGCTTTAGTAGATGCAGCTACGACTTTATTCTGACTACTTCCGTGCTTAACACTTGATGGTGGAAGGCATATCTTACATACAGTCCGAATAATATCGCATGATATAATCTGAAGCCACCGATACGTCTCTGGCTTCATTCCTCCGCACCGAATATGCATCCATTTGAGACATATTTCACATTGTACTGCTTTTGCATTATCAGCAACCTGTTTAGCGCATACAAGACAAGAGTCCCCCGAGCGAGCAGCGGGGCACCGATTCCCTTGCATCTTCGTGACAGTAGTTGCTGTATTATCTACTTTTGCAGATTTTCTAGTCATAACCATGTTGAAATCCGGTGAAAATCAAATAAATACAAACCGAAGGATTCGTAAGAAGCAAAATACCACGTTGACCTTGAAATCAAAACCTGCAGTTTTAAAATCTTTTTTGCTATTTTAAGTTTAATTTACTATTGAACTATTAATGTAATATTAAAGTGTTTTATGACTTCCCAATGTTCTCCAGCAGTAACTTATCCGCTCGTTGCTTGAACTGGTTTTCTGAATTTGCTACTTTAACCTCATCCGGAAGCACGTCCCACAGGCTAACAACTTGTTGCGAGCGTGAATCCGTGTGTTAAGCGTAGTTTACTTTGCTTTTAAAACTTCAGAGCATGACCACGTGCTTTCAAGTTTGCTGCAAGAGGGAAAATCTCTCGCAGTTCACCACCAAAAACTGTTCAAGTTCAAGTTGCATAGGGCTGAAGGTGGATAAATCCAATCATATGCCCAAATTTCCTTCGACGGTATGCGGTTAAGCACCCGGCACTTCGATATTGAGTATACAGTTCGTACGTTTCACGTTCTTGTTTCCGAGTTTCTGGAAAGTAAGGTATGTTTTTTCACCGCACGGTTAGAGGTCATCTATTCGGGAAACAATGCAATAATATGCGTGAACAATGTATGATGTATGAAATCACTAGCCTAGTCGTGGCAAAGTGCAGCACAGTCATAGACTGCATGTGGGCTAAGATGCTGTCAGGTTTTTCGGCCTAGACAGAGATGAGATGGAAAATGCAACAATACGTTTAGTTGTTTTTTAAGTTTTTTAGACAATGCGTGGAAATATGGTAGGCAATTTAGCGTCTAATTCCCTATTAAAGCTTAACACATTTGGGAGGTTTACTATACAATCTGGGAGCTTGTTTCAGAAGTTGACCACTGTTGCTGAAAAAGTGCTCACCTGCCAGCAGTATGGGTCTACTCTTAAGTTTCATAGAATTACCCCTTGTAGATGTTTTAGGGGCAAGCTTGAGGAGTTCGGTAATATTATCGAGTTCCTTGAGTTTTGACTCAGGTTTTACCTGTCTGACCCTCAACCATCCTAGTCGCATGCCATATCTTATTTTAAGTACGGTGCCCAGGATTGAACACAGTATTCCAAGTGAGGCCGCACGACTGTTTAAGGGAATGAAGATAGGTTTTCGGCGTGACAACGCTGAGCGCAGTCTGAACAATTCTCTGCGAGCCTTTTTTGCTGCTTCGGCACATTAAATAGCCCACTTAAAATCTCCTGTTATAGTAATACCGAGATCCTTCACTTTCTGAGCAGCGGCTTTTCTGATATTTCCTTCGCCGACTTCTAGTTGTGTTGTCGCCAAATCAGTCGTCAGAACACAGCTCTTCCCCAAGTTTTCGGCAAGTCCCATGTTTTTGTCCACTCGATTACTTTTTCTAAATCAGAGATAAGCTTATCTCTACTGTTGGTTCCTAGGATCTTAACATCAGCAAACAGGAAGCAACGTGAACTCAAGCAGGCTGCCAGGTCGTTTACAAAAATAAGAAAAAGTAGTGAACCAAGCACTGAGCCTTCAAGCACTCCACTGAGTATCACTGATTCTCCGAGCACACCCCTGCAATTCTAACATAGTTAGTGCGATTAATTACGAAGCTGTCTATCCATCGATGTAGTCCCCCTGTGACGCCACACATCCTTAGCTTGTGCACAAGGTACCTATGTTTCACTGATTCGAAGGGCTTTTGAAAATCAAGATAGCATACTTCGACTACTCTACCTTCATCGAGCCGTAATGTCACTTCATCAAGAATGCTCAGAAGCTTGGTTAGGCAGGACCTTCCTTTCTAGAATCCGTGTTGGGCATAGGATAGTAAGGAATTGGCTACCAAATGTTTGCATATCTGGTGCCGAATGATTTTTTCCAAGCACTTGCAAAAAATGCTAGTCAGGCTTACTGGCCTATAGTTGCGTACCCCCGAAATGGGACCCTTTTTGTATATGGCTACTACCGCCGCTCGTTTCCGATTATCTGGTAGTATACCTCGGAGTAAGGTAGCTGCAAAAAGATTGCGGATTGCAAGGCTAACTATATTCGCGAGCGGTTTAAGAATAGCCGGATGTATACCGTCGGGGACAGCTGACTTAGTTTTATCCAGCTGCGACGGTATTGTGGTGACCATTTCCTGATTAACCTGCTCAGAGCTAAAGAGAGGTGCTCTGCACTCGTGAGTTGCTAAACGGTTACCTGAATCACGCTGATGAATACTGCAGAAGATGTCGTGTTGTTTTTGACATTCCTTTTATTGTGTACACACGCTTATTTTACCGTATTACACATCTAACCTTTTTTCTTTTGTTATAACTCACTCGTGTTCTCTAGTTGATCAAAGCCTTTCAATGAGGCTGAGACTGGACCTTAACGTGGTGCGATGGTTTGTGTACCTTCATGACCCATTAAGCTATAATGGGTGGTGCCTTTTGGTGCCAGCAGAGCTACTCATACCAGGAAGGTCGATGGATAGAGGTCAGACAAACTCAGTCTCAAGCCACTGCCTTGTGGTTCAGGCTTTTTAGCCAAAGGCTCCGGGTGGGGTCCCCTAAGCTAACCCCCTACTTCGGCCTGGGCAACCGGGTAGTATTCACGCCCACAAGCAACTTGGCACTTTGTCTGGCTCCAGACTTGTGCTTCATGATGAATGAGGCGTTATCTTCTCAACGTTCGTTTGTGTTCTGATCATCTCTGAACCTCGTTACAATTTAATCAACTAAAAAACAGGAGTATGAGCTATAATGAAAGGAAAAAGGTTAGATGTGTAATACGGTAAAATAAGCGTGTCTACACAATAAAAGGAAGCAAGACACACTGCCTAGGTAATTCCTATCGTCACATCCACGATTATCAACGCTGCTGCGCCGGCTAGTCTTAATAAAGCAATTACCGGAGTTGTCGTCAACGGTATAGCTTTACAGGCGCTGGTTGACACGGGTAGCTCTGGAAGTTGCATCTCCGAAAGTATCGTCTGTCGTAACGGTTGGCCTATCCTGGAATCTAAAAAACAAATTGTGTTGGTTTCTACGTCGATGATAAGCAATACGAAAGGTCATTGTTTTGTATCCCTCGTCCACAAAAAGTACTCTTTACAACAATGTGAAACTCTCTATTCTTCCTGATCTATGTGCCGTTGTGTTGCTGGGACATGATTTTCTTCACCGCCATCGAGCAGTTGAAATACCATTCGAAAGAATCCAAGCCCCGTTTTCTTTGTGTAGTTAATCCGTTACTACATTAACTCCTGTTTCACTTTTCCCTCATCTGGATCCATCATGTCGTCCGATATGCACCAAGTCCAGAAGATACAGCCATAACGACGAGATTTTCATTCGAGCTGAAGTTGCCAAGCTACTGAATGAGGGAATAATCGAACCTTCCTAGTCGCCTTGGCGTGCCCAGGTGTTGGTCACAACCAATGAACGACAGAAGAAACGTATGGTCATTGACTATAGCCAAACTATCAACCGATTCACATATCTGGACACCTACCCCCTGCCTCGAATCGATGACATGATCTAAAAGATTTCACAGCTTGGTGTTTTTAGCACCTTAGACTTGCAGAGTGCATATCACCAAATTCCTGTAAAGGAGAATGAGCGCCGGTACACTGCATTTGAAGCATGTGGTAACCTCTACTAATTCCGGCGTATTCCATTTGGATTACCAGCGGAGTTGCATGCTTCCAGCGGGCCATGGATGAGTTAATACGCAAGGAATCTCGGCGAGGAACGTATGTCTGCGTCGATAACATAACCGTCTGTGAGAAAGATAAGCATGACCGTGATGTTAACTGGAGCAAATTTATGCAAGCAGTCTAGAAATATAGGCTTACTTGGAATTGCAACAGATGTACCTTTTCCGTTGAGCGCGTTAAACTTCTCGGTTATGAGGTATTCGCTGAAAATGTGAAACCAGACCCTGAACGCTTTGATGCCTTACTTAAGCTGCCTCCACCCTGTGATGCCAAAGCACAACAAAGAATAATCGGGATGTTCTCTTTATGTTCTTTTATGGGAGTTTTCAAGCCGGCCACGGGCGTTTTTAAACGCTTTCCATGAAAGTGTAGCTGGACAACTTTGAAACGCTTATTTTTGTAGCGTTAAGGTAAGCACTTCGCGAAAGAAGTGTGTCCCTGTCCAGCTGGTTTATTAATTCTACCAAAATCGGGCGAGCGCTATTTACAGTTGGGTTCCACCGGCCTACACTATGGACCCTTTTTACCTGGCAGTTAATTAGCCCTGCGGTGCGCAAAACATCCTGAACCCTGGAACGGTCCATTCACCTCCGGGATTTGCTTATGTGAATCAGCGGCTCTTCCCTATTTAGAATGAGCAGAGTACGAGTTGGCCTCGTTTCCGCCATTCTATTGGGTCCAGCAAGCTTACTAACTTGCTCAGCCAGGGCATTTATGTGCCTTTCTAAAGCAACACAGTTTTATTGCTGCAATTTTACTGGACACTTATACTTAGCGACGGCTTTCTTTATATGGTTCTTTTTACCTCCCAGTGATCCTTTTTTATCCCTACCGATGGTACTTCGGATAGGACCCGATTTTATTGATGGGGGTGTTTTCTTTCGAACCACTTCGGCGTATGGCAACGGAGAATTTGTACCTTCCGATACAACGTCGCATTATACACACATCATAACTACAATTAACCTATTCTAGTACGTTTTTGAATATATATATATATATATATTCGATTTAAATCCTTATACTCTTGGTCGCACGCCGTTGCACTTTTTTCAGCTGGTCACTTTCTTCCCTTATTTGTTGAAAGTGTTCTGGTAAACCATATTCCACAACTGGTCTCACGTATGTCGAAAAAAGAATGCGAAACATATGTAATCGCTGAGAACGACCGAATAATGGCTCACCATGCGCCGTTTGCGGCACCAGCTTTTTTGTTCATATCCTCCTTGGATTTAAGCTACCGTGTTTCAATGGTACCCTGGTCACGTTCTTCTTCTTGTGAACCGCATCTCTTCCTAATCAGCAATATAGTCCAGGAAAATCCCAGATGAAGAAATCCCGTTTAGTGTTAAACAACATTTGGCCCCATCATTTCAAATCTCTTACTTTATTTTTTCTGCTAACAGAGTACGAGAAAAAATCATGCAACTTAGACCCAACTCCTCACCATGTATCGCCGAAAGCATTGTGCGCAGTTTTTGACCAACTTTGCGAACCGCTTTCGGCATATTATCAAAGATTGTTGGATAACTCTGAAGTCTAATGGTTGAAGGAAGGTATCGTCACTCCCATTTTCAAGGGTGTAAGCCGCAATGATCCCGCAAATTACCGTCCAGTTACCTTCCTCCCAGTGCTATCCAAAGTGATGCAAGCGATTGTTGCCGAAAAAATTATGGCCTCTGTGGATAATTCAAGTATTATCGCTGCGGAACAACATGGATTGCATAGTGTGCATTTCTGTACCTTCAATTTGCTTATAGCCGGGGACTGATGCAGGTCACTATGTGGACGTCATTTACTTAGATTTTTATAAGGCATTTGCCGTGTTGACACCCCTGTCCTGAAATTGTAGCTCCAGAATCACCGGAGCAGCGCAAAAAGTAGCGAGTCGAAAGGTTTGGGTCAGCATGGTCTGTAATTATAGACGGATCATATTAGCGTGTTTCAGATAAACAGCAAACATCATCAGTGAAACAATCTAAGATAAGAGCCAATGCAACTTGCTGGCCTGTTGCATGCAGCAGGTAAGGCGACCCTGTTTATCGTGCGCAACTGCCAATGGACTATGAAGTTGGTTTTGTAGTTATAGTCATGGTTGTATGTTGGGCTTGCCAGGTCGCCCATGAATAGACAGAACAATTAGGGTTCTTGATCAAAGCCCATGGCTAAAATGCTTGACGCACAATTCAACGGATTGAGCTGTGACCGTGATCGTCTGATCTATATCCATTGACCTTCCTGATATGAGTGGCTCTGAAGCTGGCTCTCTGACCCCAAGTGCGGCAGCCCCAGAGCTAGGCTTTACCTTACCCAAAATGCTTTAGCGTTTCCAGCATTATGCTGAAACCTTTCCAATACTTTCACTATAAGGTGATCTTGAATGTATACTGTATGTATGTATGAAAACACAAGCCTGATCCAGGTAAAGTGCCGTACAGTCAGAGACTGCACGTGGGCTAACATACTGTCAGGTTGCCCAGGCTCACAATGAATGTGTAGCCTCCTCCACGCTACCTGAAAATCCACTATATGTAGATCTACCTTGCCAACTTCCCTGCGTGCTCGCAATTCTTGGGTGGCGGTTATCATTTTAATTCTATCCTCGGGAGACAGGCCACATAGTATCTTGAAGGGCTTTCCATTAAGACGGTGGGCGCGTTTTAGTACCATTTGAACTTGCTCTTCCGAGGCTGAAAAATTTTCAGTGTTCGTGGTTTATCCTCCTTCTTACTGTTACGGCCAAGTCGGAATGCTGAAATAATGGTAACTCCCTTCTCTTTTTGATTAAATAGCTTTAAAAATGGATTGTATGAAGGTGCGCTCTTGCTGTAAACGTATCTCAACCTTGTACCCAGTTTGCTCGCGAGCATATACCGTGATCAGTCATCTATTCCGAGAATCTCAATGTGGTTGCCTTGAGACTGGAGACCCAGTAGCATTTTTTATTAGCAGGCACTTGTTTCACTACGTGAAGCTGAGCCTCTACTTTACTCAGACGTTTGGCCAAGCTTGCATAACCCGGATCACTAGGTTGACCCTTAGACGTCACGTCTGCATAAGTTTCATTTTTTCCCGACTGTTCGTTGCCTCATCCGAGCCATTTTGTAAACGCCTTGTACTCAAGAAAGCTAGGTCCGCAATCGTGCTCACAGATGCGAATGGCACAAGCCTGATCCGGGCAAAGTGCCGCATAGTCAGAGACTGCACGTGGGCTGAAATACTGTAAGGTTGCCCAGGTCTAGACAGATTTAGAAATAGAAAATAAAGAATAAAGATGGTAGTGAGACTACAGCGTGTTTCAGCATGCAGCTCACTACCCGTGGCCAATCAATTTAGCACGGTGTTAGCCGCACAGCACAGAAGTACTGTACGATTGCACATCCGTCCTCCTTCGATCCCTTTAGCGATTTTAGTAAATGCAGCTACGATTTGATAATAACTACCTCCGTCCTTAATACTTGATGGTGGAAGGCATATCCTACATACCGTGCGAATAATATTGCATGATGTCTTATGGAGCAATTTATATAACTGTGGCTTCATTCCTGCACACCAATTATGCATCCATTTCAAACGTATTTTACATTGAACAGCTTTCGCGTTATCCGCAACCTGTGTAGAGCATACAAGACAAAAGTCCCCCAGAGTGAGCAGCGGGGTCCCCATTCTCTTGGGTCTTACAGTGAATGCTGCATTATCTACTTTTGCAGATTTACCAGTCATTGTCATGTTCAAACCAGCCGCCGTTCAATATCAGCATTCTACAAATATCAGTATCCTACCAAATATAAATAGGATGAATACAACAATACCCCCTTCCCAGAGTGTATTAATAGCTCGAAAGATCACTCACGCGCATAATCGTTCAGATGCTGTTCGAACCTAATGCGCCTACGACTACGACTGGCAACCGTAGCAACGGGCACAGCGGGTAATGTAACACCACATTCGAATTGAATCCGGGTGGAATCTTATCTGACGAATGATGACTGGGATGAAACATGGGGAGATTGTTCAAGGAATACGGCTTCAATCTATCAATGGAGACTGTATCACGCGTTACTATCGTTATGTAATACTAATTATTTGTCTAGGTGTGAGATGGTATCACGACACACGATGACAAAATCGCATGTTTCTAAGTCAGGTGTGGAAAGACGCTTAGGTTTGTATTGCAAATGAGAATCGAAGTTGTGTAACCAGGAAATGAGATCGGAAACGGGATGAAACTCTTGGGAGGAGTGACGAAATTGCCAGGCAACGATACGGGTGAACCATATACCAATTTTGCGAAAGTAAATTTTAGATTATCTTTTTCACATTTGTAATTCGAGAAGTACAAGTGGAAAGTTTTCTGCCCACTTGCTCTGGTAAACATGACACGTTAAAACGGATTTCAACTTCCTATGAAATCGTTCAACTAAATATTTAGCAGATGGATAATAGGCAGTAATGTGAATGTGTTGACAACCGAGGAATTTTGATAGATCACGAAACACAGAAGATTGAAATTGCGCTCCGTGATCGGTGCTGACGACAGCAGCTGAGCCGAAATTTACTACCAAATGCTGGATAAAAGCGCGAACAGTGGATTTTGAAGTAATATCGAAGATAGGAACGGCGATAGGCCATCGAGTGTATCCGTTAACGGTAGTCAAAAGGCTGAGGTACTTAGGAACGTTTACCTCAGT
The DNA here is from genome assembly GCA_013407085.1 of Atriophallophorus winterbourni. Taxonomy (NCBI): domain Eukaryota; kingdom Metazoa; phylum Platyhelminthes; class Trematoda; order Plagiorchiida; family Microphallidae; genus Atriophallophorus; species Atriophallophorus winterbourni. The sequence goes on from JACCGJ010009970.1 coordinate 57,404, forward strand.
AAAACCAACAGAGCAGATGGCATTCATTTCATTACGATAGAAGAAATCCAACCCCAATGGCTAGACCTATGTGTACACTTTTTAGTACATGCTTACATCAGGAAGTGTTTCCCGGTGAGTGGCATGAATCGACAGTAGTATCAATGCACAAAAATGTGCGCAGTTCAACCTTTGGTAACTATACTTGCCAGTCTGACTAGCGTCATCCGGAAATTATTGGAATAAATGTTGCGCAAAAAATTGGCCAACATATTTTTCTGTCTCCTTAGCGTAGCGAAACATATTTTTCTTATGAGTAGATCTTGACTTATCTCCAGTTTTTTTAATATTTTCAAAATAGGTTAGATGAAGGTGAAACAGTTGAGGCTCTCTTTTTAGACCCTAGTGAAGCTACCGATCCCATGAATCATCGCCTTCTAGGAATCATATTAGCATCAATGGGTACTTAGAGTAGACTATTTGCATGGATAAAAGCGTTGATAAGACTTTCCGGGTTCAAGTAGGATCCTCGCTGTCTGAACGAACAGACATGGCCAATAGTGTTCCACAAGGTTCAGTACTCGGTAAACATAGAAAATGAACATCCCGCACCTGAGCTAGAAGTATTTACTTCCAGAGTCAATTATTGTCCGCACTGGTTGGTAAGATTTCGGTTGAGTTGCCAGGTAACATCATCAGCGCCGTTTGTGAGGGATTTGGCAGTACTGATTAAGGATCACTTCATTTGGGAATATCAGTGCTGAACTGCGCTCGGCATGCTTGCAAGGTGCTCTTCCGTTTAACATCATTGCACTTGTGCAGGAAACCTGCATTCTCCCCGCTTCGTAATGCATCGGTTTCTCCATTTTTCGATTATTATGTCCAAACGTTAATCCTGTGCTCATTTTTTCGAAGATGTCACTCGACTTCTTCGGATGCAATTCTCTCGAAACCCGTGTTTTAGTGGGTTCGTGATTGTTGTCCTCGATTTTTGACTCTTGCTGCTCTTGTATTGTGTTCTTTTTTCTTCCTGTCCTGTTCTTTTTTCTTCTTCATCTGTCTAGGCCTGGGCAACCTGACAGTATCTTAGCCCACGTGCAGTCTCTGACTGTGCTGCACTTTGTCTGAATCATGCTTGTACTTTCATACCATACCATGTATTGTGTCGGAGGGTGGTGTTTTGAATATATATTTACTAGTGCACGTCGCGCCTCTACCCTCTAAAATACTGAAGTCAACTTTGGTTTTTGAAATGTTAGATTAGGTTGGCATGACTAAACAGTGTTTAAAAACAGATCCGCTTGTTAAACCCTGGTCAAATCTTAAAACGTTTATGTAAGATTAATGTTTTGTTTGATGTAGCATTTCCTTACTCACCTCTCACTACAACTTTTATTCATTCCAGTGAATTCTCTGCCTCTAATTCATATCGCTTTTCCACTTGCACAAAATCAATCCTAATGGCGGTTCCACTCAACGAGGAAATTATTGCTGCATTAAAGATCCTTCAAAAATACCAGTTCAAAGAGGCCGAACAAGCACTTAAACAAGAGGCCGGTCTTGCAAATAACGAATTTGCGAAAGAAATTCTAAAATTCAAAGCGTATGCAATTTTGAACATCAATCCTAATCTCTAATCAGCCAAGTAAAAGATGAGCCTGAAACATTTGGTGCAAAGTATGATTCCTTGCTGAAATTCATTGACCGAATTCCTGATTGCCACAAGGTAAGCGTTCCGCTCTACGAATAATTCTCATAAAAAACTTGCAGCTCGAACTTTCCTCTCTGATGTATCCCATCTTTGTACACCTGTATCTACGTTTAATTTGTGGCGATCTTCAAAATGAAGGTATATTGTCAATTCATTCCACCATTGAAATAGCTAAGCGATTTCTTGAAACATATCGAAATCATCAGGAAGAATTTTACCAACCTGATATTGTGCTTCTTGCCAGCATCAACCATTCGGATCAATTGTTGTTGAACCCTTTGGTCCAGTCATTCAAGTCTTCCGATTTCGTCATCAGTATTGCCTCTTCTTCATATACTCTACTGAAACAATTTCTACAAGAAAATAATATGGGTATCATTCAAAGGATTCTAAATGACCAGCTGTCAGTGCAAGGTATTAGATTTCCTTCCGTCTTTTTAAACTACGTTTAGTAATCGATGGTCCACCTCGAACCAAACTTCAACTGGACTGTCGTCGTGGTGCGATATTTGGGGAAGCCATGAGAGAAATAAACAGGGAACCTGTTTTATGCGGTCTTTTAAACGATCCAGCATTGGCATCTCTCAGTCGCATCGCTGAATCTAATCCGCTTGATGGTGAAAATAATGTTGAACAAGGTGGTGATGGTAAGTTGTTCACTATTTGTTGGGCATTGTCGTCCAATTATCGTCCGATACTCGAATTCCTAACATGCACAATCTGTATTAATTATATTGGCTAAGCTTGGCACCTTAAATAGCGCGACATGCCCTGCTATCCTCCTCTACTTTTCATCCAATAACGACTTAGTGTCATGCCAAGTTTTTAGTTTACGTTTCATCCGTTGGTTGCTTTGTGATCTCTCATCGATCAATTTATAATTATGTATCCGTCATTTTTTCCAAAAATCAGTATGTACCATTTTCAGGTATGATTAGGAATTGGATGTTTCAGAATTTTGCATCGTTTGGTATCGAGCACAACTCCCTTCACGGTATAGAAAATGTGTTATGTTATTTGCCAGCTTGCTACACTTATGTTCTGCGTAAGTTCTCCGCACTTCTAAAATAGCTTCTGACAACTAAGTCTAGCTCCTGGCCTGCGCGAATGGCTTCCACAAGCCCGGTGGAACTGTTGTTACTTACAGGAGAGAGGATAAAGCCGTGTGGCTGGTACCTTAAAATCAGTTTTGCTAAGAGTAGACGGAGCTCGCCAGCCACTGGCTTTCCACGGATGTGCAATTGTGCAGCATTTCTGTGCTGTGCGGCTAACATCGTGCTAAATTGATCGGCCAACGGTAGTGAGCTGCATGCGAATACACGCTGGAGTCTCACTACCATTTCAATTCCCCCCTCATATCTGTCTAGGCCTGGGCAACCTGACAGTAGTGACGGAATGATCTACCGTCTTTGTCGAACTACCATGACTCCGGTTTGACGCTTATCTCTATTTCTCCTCACCAAATGTAATTAGATTTATGCTGTCTTTCTTTCCGATATTGCACCCATTTACACTTCTCCAAGCTGCTGCTAGCCCGACTCTTCAAACTGTTTCTGACCATTCCTCCTCATCCACTCCTAACAACTCTCCGCCTGTCAATCCCAGCCTTAGGAAAGACCGAGCTGAACATGTTGGCACATTCTCTGTTCGCGAATTTACAGATCACTTGCTGAAGCCACACATCGGAGCTATGAATGTCAGAACTCAGACAAATAGGTCAGCAAGCTGCATTGGCTCTTACCTTAGATAGTCTATCTTTTGATGTTGGCTGTTTATCGGAAACGCGCTTATATGATCCGTCTATAATTACTGAACTTACTGCCCCAAACCTTTCAACTCGCTACTTTTTGCGCTGCTCTGGTGATTCTGTAGCTGCCATTTCAGGACAGGCGGGTGTTGGCATATTGCTGAATTCACGTGCCAAATCCTGTCTATTAGACTGGATTCCGTGCAATAGCCGGATGTGCGCAGTTATAGTAGCCGCTAATATTAGACCAAACTCAAAATCTTCTAATCAGAGATGCTTGTTTATTGTAGCAACTTGCACACCGACCAACACCAATTCCAGCGTTCGAATGTCAGGTTACGGATACGCATACCTGATGAGCAGCACCCATCGCGAAAGTGATCAGGTACTTCCGTCCTGCTTATCGAACGTCATATACTACTTATTAATAAAAAAATCTGGCTTCAAACAAAAATTAACCATCCTGCTGTTATTGGAATGTAGAAAATATTACAAACAGTTACCGGTGCTGCATTGAACCGATTGTGGGACTTAGCTTAGTCCCCACATGTAAGCTAAATTTCAATTTGTATTTGAGTATTTTTCCTCGAATTCGCACATTTGTTACTATGTTTGATAAACTTTTAATCATGGTTTGGCGTATTGATAGTCAGTCGTTATTGTAACGTCATCTTGTTCTGTCGTGTATCCTTGTAACTTGCTTACCGCTCAATTTAATTATCAATTGCAATTTTCTTCGTAAGAACAAGACAATGAACAAACACCCAACAAGAAAAAGAAACGCCGAGACAGCAGTGGACCGGGTCATTCGGGGGCCGTTGCTACCGGATCTAAAACTAGCTCCAACGCTCCTCCGCTGGACCGCATACCACTTCCAAAGGTAGTTTTCACCCTTGCTATGGTCTATTCCGGCGTTGATATACTGGTATCGCTGGTACCACTTAATAGTTGGTTAGACACCTTAGGCGATATACCTGCAAACCGAAGTCAGTTTGTGTGTACGAACTCACAAGCCTGATCCAGGCCAAGTGCCGTACAGTCATAGACTGCACGTGAGCTAGGATACCGCCTGGCTGCCCAGGCCTAGACAGATATGAGAATGAAAATAGAAATGGTAGTGAGACTCCAGCGTGTTTCAGCATGCAGCTCATTACCGGCGGCAAATCAATCTAGCACGGTGTCATCCGCATGGCACAAAGTATTGCACGATTGCTAATCCGTGTCATTTAGCACGGTGTTACCTGTGCAGTACTGCATGATTGCATGTCCTTGCCAGTGAATTCCGTGGCGCCAATGTATTTATTATGTGTCATCATTTTTTAATCTGATATCACTGTTTCATATTTGATAAAAAAATCCATAAAATCGTATACAGTGAAACTACAAAAAAAGCTGCTATTTGCACACATTTGCATATTTTGCTTGCCCGCTTTCTTTTTCACACGTTTGGTTATCTGCTACTAGCTACTACGTGACATAATCCCGTGGAACCAGCTGAAAGTCTTGCAGTTCCGACCTTATTGTAGCGAAGCTATTCAGTTGTTTATGGAACGGTTGTACCCCTCTCCAGTGTTCCCTTACTCTGAACGTGGTGAGGAAGAACCGTTTTATTAATGATATTGGTATTCAATTTTTTCATATATAGGCAACGGTTAATACCACTACTTCAATGGAAACTCTTATTACCGATAACGCACACACACTCGCCGACCACGACAATACAATGACGAAAGTTATCGAATATTCTGGGCTGTGGAGAACGTTTTTGTTTATCGTTCAACTTCCTCTACTGTCGGGTTTTAGTGTTAGTATTTTCGAATGTCTCAAGTCGACGAAACATCAACACCGTTTTGAAAT